>JAXDDX010000001.1:16177500-16355000 GCA_034670405.1 Hoplostethus atlanticus
AGGCTGTAGCTGAATATTGGGTAACTCCATGCCATTCACAGTGCAGCATGGAAGAAATGTAATCATTCAGCTTCTGCCACTCACTAGTGATTTCCACAGTGCACAGTCTTAGCCCAGGGTTATGCTAAGGCAATGGGTAAAAGTTTGCAAAGCCTAGTTTAAGCTACTTTCTCACCCCGCCAACCCAGTGAATTAGCACTCAAAGTCAGTTGCTAAGTCTGCTCCAGATAAGCCCGCTTTCTCATGTCCCGGTTAGTTAAGGCATGGCTAACTTTGAGTCAGCCTAGGGTTAAACAGTTTCTAGAATGCGGTTAGTCCAGGGCTAAGAAGGTGTAAAACACTCAAACACACACCTTAGAAACTAAGGGGAGTAATGTATACTCCTCAAAGACTGAGCTTGAGTGTATTTTTCCAGGTACTTGTAGTGTAGTTGTATTGTCGGGGGTCATATCATCTATCCCAACTAGGCCATATATTTCAGTTAAAATACGCAAATGCATTCAGAAGGCGTTTGTGGACAGCTGCAGTTAGTGTGTGTGTTCACCATTGCTGTCTCTCTGTATCATTGCACCTACAAGTACACCCCCACACCCCAATAACAGTATATGCGAGACCCAGGGCAGAAGGTTCTGGTGGGATGAGATCCCAGGCCAGCAGGTTCATAAGAGGTAGCTGAGGCAGGGGTCTTACCATCTACATTACACAGTCTCTGGGCACAGTCTCTCTTTAGCAGTTCAGACAAAGCCCTCTATCCCTCCTCTCCCTCTTTCTCCATCCCCCTATCAAAAGTAAACACACAGTCCTCACACGCTAAGGGGCTGAGTGCGTTGCAGTAGCAGGAGTGTGTGTGTGCGTGTTGGCTTGTTAAGCGAGCGTTTGGATTAATCTGTAGGAACCAGATGCCCCCGTCGCGTTCCTTTCAGCCCTTCCATTAATTACACCGCGACTAATAACAGCTTTTGTGTGTGTGTTAGTGTGTGTGTGAGTGCGTGCTCCCTGTCCCTGAGGAAGACATGGGTAAATGAATCCAATAGCTATAGGTGTTCAGATGAAGGGCAGGGCCCAAACCACCCAGGAACCAATGAGATTGGTGATGTGTGGTGGCCTATCACAGCCATTCCTTGGTTGTGATGGGAGGCCCTGTGTGATGCAACCTTATACCCTTTCACCTGTACTTCCTCTTTGACCTTGGTCTGAAAGCACATACTGCATCCTACCTAATGACTAGTATGCACACTAAATACTGACACTTAACTACATTTTGACCAAGGAAAAGATTTCTTTGGTTATCCTACCATTACGGGAATCAAGAAGAAATCGGCAGGCAGCAGAGCTCCTACCAAGCTTCCTATCTCTCCCTGTCAACGTCCTCTTACGATCAGGGAAGCTAATTCCTTGTGAATTTTCAAATCCAACCATAAAACCTATGTATTCTCACTTAGGTCTGCATCATCACACAAACCGTTTATCTGCTGATTAGGTTAGATTGGTCGGAAGGCTTGTTTCTGTCTTAACATGCTATTTTGTGTTTTGCCTGTGCTTGAATTTGTGTATCTTGTTTTGTGTTTTATCGTTGACTAGCTAGATCTAGGTAGGCTCATGTCTGTAAAGTCCTTTGAGAAATGCTTTGTGATTAAGGGCTATAAAAATAAACTTGACTACCTTTCAGGATATAATTACGTGTACTTTCTCAAGATCTGAGAGAAACCCTCTGCTGTGGCAACACAATGCAATCATGACTATTGTTGTTAAATCCTAGGCAACGTCCACCCAGTCATTCACTTTTTCCTCATGCTCCTTTTCTATCTGCCTTTAGTTTTTCTTTCTTTCTTTCTTTTTGTGTTATTCTTTTTCTATTTCTCTTTCATTCACCAATCACAGTAATATGCCATTCACCATTCAATTTGCTATGCCGAGGCCTGACCCTGGCAGTGTTAGTGCCATGAAATACCCATTGAGATATACAGGAGCACAAGTGCACATACAAGTCACTTCATGTCAAGACACACATCATGCCTTTTTGCTGTTGGTTGTGCTTCACCTGTGTGTTTTGTGGGTCATAATGTAACATTCAATAAATATATTGTGTGTCTATGGTGTATGAGCCTGCTCTGTTAGAACACCACATTCAACACAGACAGTCTTACCGGCAGGGCAGAGGTTGGTTCTGTGTTCGGTGAGCTCAGCCAGACAGTCAAAGTCTTGTTGACAGTTGTCACAGGTGAAAATGGACTCGTCGTCCAGGTCATCATCATGGTCGCGGTCATCACGGTCATCAGGGTCATCATCCTCAACACCCGACCCCTGGCGTTCTTTGGGCTCCGTCTCTCTGTCGGCCGCAGGAACTTCTGAGGATACACACACATAAATGTGAGTGCTAACACACACACAGGCGCAGACACAGAAACACAAAAAAAGGCCAACGAGCCAACAAGCATGTGTGTGTATGTGTGTGTTTATGCACGCACTTTATCTTATGTAAGTTCTACAAAATATTTCTAG
Organism: Hoplostethus atlanticus; assembly: GCA_034670405.1. Lineage (NCBI taxonomy): Eukaryota > Metazoa > Chordata > Actinopteri > Trachichthyiformes > Trachichthyidae > Hoplostethus > Hoplostethus atlanticus. Next base: position 16,180,003 of record JAXDDX010000001.1, read on the forward strand.
ACTCATGCAAAGCTTTTAACAATGATAATCATCACATTTTAAGTGAGAGTTTTTTTTATGGTCATACAGATGATACCAACTTGATCTTGTCACTTAAACATTTCTCTTCATGTAGCTGAAGCATTCCTTGGTTTACAAAAAAATCTCACTGTCTCTCTCCCCCTTCCCTGTTTCTCTTTGAACACACACACACACACACACACACACACACACACACACACACACACACACACACACACACACACACACACACACACACACACACACACACACACACACACACACACACACACACACACACACACACACACACACAGGGCTTCTTTAATCTATTACATTTCCCTTACTTTTCATTAATGGATTTTGTTGTTATGTTTTCCTCCTTCCTTCCTCCTGAGTTTTATTGTCATTTAGTTTACTTCATCCCATTCATTTGTGTCTCTGTCATTTTGTTGTTTGTTTTTGTAAGCCCCATGGAGTTTCTTTACCTGCGCAATTTGTATTTTTTTCTCCTCTCTTCCTTCGTGTTTTTTTTTACCATTGATATGTGCAACGTAACTGAACGATACTGTGTGTGTGGAACATTGCATTCACATTTATGTATGTATGTGTTTGTGTGTGTGTGTGAGTCCTGGTGGCAGACAGGCAGTGTGTGAGAGGGGACCAGTGGAAGGCTGTGTCGGCCCAATCCCCTCTGCTCCATTGTGTCTCCATTTTCACACCTTATTATCACATTATAAACGCTGAGGCTCCAGTAGGACTGACACTGGAGACACTGGCTAGAGACCGAGAGGAGAGGAGAGGAGAGAGAGGAGAGGAGAGGACAGGACAGGACAGGACAGGAAGTGGGTGAAGGGAAAGGGAAAGTTAAAGTGAAAAGGAGTGAGAGAGAAGGAAAGTGCAAGAGATGAAAGGAAGGACAAAAACAAATCTAGGAGGATAGATAGTGGAAGAGAGGAGACAAGTGAAGGAGGGGAAATTCTTGCTTCCTGCCCCCTGCTTCTCCTCTAATTGCGTCTATGACAGTGTGCCACTGCCTTCTAGCTCAAATCATTTAACCTCATACAACACTCAATATAACCCAGATAGCCCAATCCCTTGCCAATTAACAGCCACTAGAACAAAACTTGAATAAGTTAATGTATCATTAACACTGTAAGCACCCTGAATAATAAGGAGCACTGGGGACAAGACACCAGTGACAGGAATTCAGCTTTCCTCCCTGTCTCTGCAGCTCTTGTCCAGTCACTGTTGGCCAGTCTAGAGCAGCCTTAGGAGGCGCCAATACAATCTCTAGAGGTCCTTATAGTTTCCTATGTTTCCTGATAGTAAGTTAAGCTTTTCGGCCTTCTGAGTCACACATACAATTCTACATAACAGAGATTTGGCTAATACTGCTTATTTTGTTTGAGGAAATATCAATGTCAAAGTCACAGCTTACATAGATATACTGCCTTGGTCCAGTCCAGTCAAGAGATGCACTGACTCCACTGCACTGATTCCACTGCTTCATCACTGATAAAATAGTTTGTTTTTTTTACCATTTTTACCATGTTGTAATTATTTGTTGTATTATCTTCAACATGTTCCACTTGCTCTATTCTTATACAGTAAGATTATGTGCCCTATTATGTGCTGCTGCAAAGACAATTTCTCTACAGGGATCATTAAAGCGTCATCTTATCTTAACTACTACATTTTAAGTGCTAGCTATTACAGAGAATCAATCGTCTTCATTACTTTTATTGAAAAATAAAGACTTTAACCATTAGTTGGTGTTATGAGACAAAAACGGATTAAGTTTTAATCTATTTTTGTCCATTACAAGCTTCCACAAGTGACAAGTTACTCTTGGTTGTTCATTTCTGATTTTAATATTGAGGAAACAGTCTGACACCAATACCGTATTTTAGCCCAATATCTGAGACCAATATTAGTACTGGTGCAGCCGTGATCTAGTCCAGTGGTGTCCAGTCTAATCGTGTTTGGCCCAGTCAAGTCCAGTCCATGTTTTGGTACTTATGGCTGTGCTGATGGGCTCTGGTCACTGAGGTTGAAATTGGCAATGTACCAGACCCTGGGCCACATGGTTTGAATCCTGAGTAGAGTGTGTGTGTGTGTGTGTGTGTGAGTGTGAGTGAGTGAGAGAGAGAGAGTGAGTGAGAGAGAGAGAGAGAGAGAGAGAGAGAGAGAAGGTGTGCGTCCTCAAGAGTTCAAGAAAGAAAGTGTGTGTGTCTGAATAAGAGAGAGCGAGATAGAGAGAGTAAGGTGGACAGGCTCCATCCCACTGATTTATTATGGGAGAGGTGTGATGGGAGAGAGGGAGAGAGGGATGCTGGGAGGTAGGGAACGAGGGACTGAGGCAATGGGGTGTTGTGCAGGAGAATAAGGGAGCGCAAAGAGGGAGGGATGAGGGGAGGAAAGAGGGAGGGTGTTGGCCATCTGTCCAGTGGTGAGAGCACCGTCTGGCCAGGGAGAAAAAGTGGCCCCTTGGCTGACGACACAAACACACACACACACATATCTACACACAAACGCACGCACACTCGTACACATACAGAGGCACACAAACCGGATACTTATTGCGCACACATGTAGAGATATGCATAACTGTGTGCATGCAGCATATCAATAAATACATGTATGCAGTCATGTATGAATCACAACTACTCCACCAGGAATCATTAGACTTGATGTGAATAGTCCTCTATTTGATAACTTGAGTCATCAAAAGAACATGACAGGATTACACGCCGCGGTCGTGGTAGTACACATTAAGTAGCATCCGATACCGAGTAGACTGTGATTCATTAGTTTTACTGAACAACATCAAGAGGAGGAACAAATATTTCTAGATAGAGGCACAAGATAAAATACATATTGCAAACAATGCCCATGTTAACAAGTCATGTGTTGTCTTACGGTGACAATTCAAGGTGAGATTATTCAATTTGTTTCCAATGCAGTTTCGATTGTTTCAGGAAACTAGTTCTAGTGTCGGTATCTTGAAGCAAGGCAGAATGAGGAGGACCGCTCCACTGGTATCACGACCGTGGCGCTCGATTAAAGAAAATTCTTAAAACAAGTTGATTTGCATTGGAAATTATCTCACCACACTGGCAGATTTTTTCACCTGTTTTAAGAAAAAACCTCAATACTCAATACTACATGAAATAACTTGTTAAGACAGATATTTTGCAGTGCAGAATCACACATGCGCTTGCACTCTCACAAGCGCACTCTCACTCACACACACACACACCCCCACCCACCCACCCCAGGGTCCCCTGATGCCAGAGGTGAGGGCAGTGCCAACTCCAGTGCATGCCAACACAACCTGCTGTCATAGCAACGGGGGGAGGAGCCAGATGAAACCTCTCCTCTTCTTTCTCTCCTCCATCTCCCATCTCTTTCCCTCATTCTAGCCTTTCCTCGCTTCCTGCACTCTTCTTTCCACCATCTCTCGCTTTTTTCTCTCATTTCTTACTCAATATAGTCATCATTCAATTTGTCTCTATCCCTCCCTCACTGTTCTGTGTGGTACAGAGATGTCAGAACAGGGGAGGATAAGGGGATGAGAGAAACTATCACAGTAGGTGGTGTGTTTTTGTGTGCGTTTGCACACACCACACACACACACACACACACACACACACACACACACACACACAGGATAATTATATGTCCTCCTGTGGGCCTTAGAGAGATGTAGATGGGGGGTCTTGAAGGGAGTACTGTCATTGTAAGACCCTGCTAGCGAGCTGTTATGATCATTACTACTCTCAAACTGTGGCAATGGACCTCCTAGCTAGGCCACAGTGTGTATAATGAAGCCTGCTACAGTCAGTCTCTCTCTCTCTCTCTGACATATATCTGAAAGTTTTTTGTAATATGTATTTTCTGGATTTGTATTTTACAGCAATAAAGTGGATTTTTGAATTCAGATTCCCTCTCTGTCTGAATCCCTCAAGGGCCTTCTCTCCTGTCTGGAGCCTTCTCGAGATTTTACTGAGCCTCTAAAGACATTTAATCTTCATGAGACACAACCAAAAGTGAGGGCGTGCACATACAGAAAAGACAAAAAAAATACCATTTCCATCCTTTCTAACTATCATTTAACTGACCCCATTACTTTCTCCTGAGCATCTCTCGCTCCATCTCCCCCATTCTCCCTCTTCTTGTGCTTGTTTGTTCCATGACTAATTCATCAGAATTGTCCCCCCCTCTTTGCCTCCTCATCTCCCAAAACATCCTTGCTCCTCCTCCTCTCATTTCTCCCAAAACTCTCTCCCTTCTTTTTCCTTCTGTACAAAACTCCTTTCTCCACCCCTACACCCTCCTCCCTCTCCTCAATCCCCTCACCAGAAAGCAGCAGCAGGAGTACTTAATGAAAGCAGGCAGCTCCCATGGGTGCTTAGGGTGGGGGGTGGGGGGTATTGATTGAATAGTACAGCAGAGGTCCCTAGCAAATAGCATGCATGCCACACACTCACATGCGCTGTCTCTCTCTCTCGCTCTCTCTCTCTCACACACACACATACAGCAGCAGGATAGGCTATAGTTGCTCACAAACACACACATACACTTGCTCGCTCTACAGAGAACCATTATCTCTGAGTCACAGACTGTCCCTACGCCAAGAGTAACTGCATATTCACACACACACACACGCACGCACACACGCACACACGCACACCCCATATATCCCTACATTAAACACAGAAGCACACAAATGAGAGAAAATCACATTCTGTAGTTGACAAACTGAAGAAGAATTTGCTGCTTTGTAAAAGCTACAGCAACATGAAAATCAACCCAAAATCATATGTTTTAGACTACAGGCAAAATGATAGTCAAAAGCATATGTGCAGGAATAGTGAGATAAATTTAGCCTCTTTGGAGTTGCCACTTATTCATCTATAGAGTAATAAGGCTTTCATGTTGAAATGCCAATATGAGGTAAAAGACCAGCCTGTCAGCTTTTGGTTAGGGGTCTTTAATTGGTCTCCATTTTACAAACAACGACAGCAGCAGAGAAGACCATTCACTCTACATGAACACCAATATCATTAGCCAATATGTGCCTATATTTTTCTATCAGCCTTACTAGCATTAGCTCACACCCACAGCTATTAACAGTGCCTGAAGAACAACTTTAATTAACGGCAAATGCATTATTGAAAGTAATAAACTGTTATTTCGTCAAAGAGGAAGATATTGAATAACTTGTTTTTTGTTGGTAAAATTAACAATAACAGATCAAAAAAACTTCCAATTGGTTATTGATATTTAGTGTGGTCATTGCTTTGGTTGAGTGTTTAATTAAGTTTATTTAACAGCATCACTATCAGTATCCCAGCATATGACAACAGTAGTAGCATCATACCCTGAGGTGACCCTCCCATGACCCTCAGGTGGGTCATGGGAACACTGAAATAGGCTCCCATGATATTCTAGAGAAAGTGGCACCAAATGTAATTTGCCATTTTCCAGATCATCTTTAATAGAGAGGTCTATATGACAGTCTGCAAAATCAGGTAAGGGCAGTGAGAAAAGATGCTTTCACACCGTCTGTGTCTCAAGAGGATAAATTTAATAAGCAATGGACTAGTCTGTATCCTAACAGCCTCAGTAACGTGAGGACAATAGGCTGTTTATTAACAGATAAAAGCAAATGCCAAATGAATACCTCAGGAATAATGAGGTCACTTTGCATATCTACAGGAAAGATATATGCAGGCAGTGTGTGTGTGTGTGTGTGTGTGTGTGTGTGTGTGTGTGTGTGTCGGGTAATTAGATAAAGAGAAGTGAATTAGCAGAGTCCACAGTGCAGAATGATGTTACACAGCCTAACCACGCCTAGCTGGGACCCACTAATTACCGCTCGTTAGGCTAGAGAGAGAGAGAGAGAGAGAGAGAGAGAGAGAGAGAGAGAGAGAGAGAGAGAGAGAGAGAGAGAGAGAGAGAGAGAGAGAGAGAGTGTTTTCATAGGATGGGTCTGTGTGTGTATGCGTGCATGCCTTCATTCTCCATTTTAAAGTCAGATCATTGAGGTAATTAGGGAGCTAAGTGATGTTGCTAATAAATACCACTAAAAATACTAGAGGCGAGAGAGAGACATAGAGAGAGAGAGAGGACAGACAGAGAGATGGAAGTTGCCAATAACTTTATTTTATATTAGGTAGAATAATTTTAGAATAAGTCCATTTGTATGTTCACCCAGTTCACCAGTGGTAGAACCACTAAAGAGAAGAAATGAGGATGAGTAATGAAGTGCGATGAACAGAACTGAACACCTCCATAGCCAGTATTGCTCACTACTGTCCCCCAGTCCCACTCAACACTCTGAATTGGGTTTGGTGGCACCATATTCAACAGTTGCCAAAATATTTTAGTGGAGGAACATTCTGGAAAAGCAAAAATCAAACACACAGACAGGCAGGATGATCACAGTACATCTCTATGTTCGCAGGATGTAGCTAGAAACCTGTGGGAAAGAGCTAGGGAACTAATGAACTGTGGGAAGTGTTCCTGCACTGGGCCAGAGCTACACTGACTGAGAGAGCCAGAGAGAGAGAGAGAGAGAGAGAGAGCCAGAGAGAGAGAGAGAGAGAGAGAGAGAGAGAGAGAGAGAGAGAGAGAGTTGAAAAGGAATAAAAGTCACTGTAAAACTGGAAAGGTAAGGTAGTGATTCAAGTGTTAGAACTGGCAGCCAGGAACCTGTACAGTGGCCTGTCTGGGACACACTCTGCAGCTCAGAGAGATGGATATCTGCTGGCCAAGCATTCACACACACACAGCGGGTCTACGAGAACCTAGGACATGCATCAGAGGGTGGAAAACGTGTGTGTCTAGCTTCCAGCAGAATGTTTAGAAACCAAACAGTCCCAACACAAGGCCTCCATTCTGCTCTACACCACACTCCACACTGGGCCAGGATACACAGACACCTGGCTGGGTTAACACTGCCTTCAGCAGGGATAAGAATCAGCAATGGTTTTAAAAACAGACCTGCGTCACATGGTATTTGCAAAAGCCTCTGTGTTTTTGTTGCCTGGCGTACCAGATGGGTGGGGTTTACCTAGTCAGGATGATTTAGTCAGTTTTACTGCATCAGGGCAATTTACATAGTATCAGCTAAGTTGTCAATGACAGAGAGGTATACTAGACTCACTTAAAAATACTTTCCTGTGATTGCTTCAATTTTCTGGTAATTTGTGTATAGGTATATGTGGCCAACCACTCTGGTATCTCAGCAGGCTAAAACACTGTCAGAGGTATTTGCGAATAGTATTTGACCACAGTGAGGGTGAAATCACTGTGGAAACTATATGAATTACTAGATCTCTGTGAAATGGGAAGACCAAAAACAGCAAGGGCTTTGGAGGGTGAAAATACCCTCAAGTTAAAGCTAACCGTCTGCACGGAGCCACAACATTAAAGGTGTACTATTGTCCAAATGGGTAGGGAGCTCACTGTGGTGGGATACAATAGAAAATTGGGGTAAATCGATAGCTATCCATGGTGTACACATTTTTGGTATCAGTATCAATGTAAGGCATCAAAAGATTTTGAACAGTAATGAAAAGCTTGAACAATATTGAAAAGTGTCAGATTCTTAAGTACTTTATGTATTTGTCTTGAGGAAATCAACTGTGTCTATTTAGAAAAGCAGATGGCATGCAGAAATGTTACATTTAAAATAACTATCAATGAATCTATCAAGTATCAGAACGGGTAGGCTACTAGTATCAAAATTTTCAAGGATCCTCAGTCCTAGACTGTGGGGATGAGAGGAGATGGTTTCACTGACAGGACAAATTCAATGTGGAAAACATAACGGGCCATATAAAAAGAGAACTACAGTGAGAACATACTGTTGGTTAGACAGTAACCGGCAGCACAATGACCCACCTATTTGGGCTCAAATGTTGAGAACTGGGCAGATACAAAGGATGGTGGACACATTTGGCACTAAACAAACAGACAGTCACACACAGCACACACACACACACACACACACACACACACATACACACAGGCTGAACAGGTGCAGCTGGACAGGACAACATTGGCCTGCTTTCTCTCAAGAGACTGCCCCCCCACCATTTCTCTCTCCCTCGCTCTCTGTGTGTGTGTGTGTGTGTGTGTGTGTGTGTGTGTGTGTGTGTGTGTGTGTGTGTGAGAGAGAGGTGGCTATATAAAGAAGCCATCTCTCCTCACCTCCTCCCCTCTGCCTCCCACCCCATGTTCCTTCCCCCACCATAGCCTGTGTGTGTTTTCACAATACAAGACCTCCTTCCCCGAGGGAAGAGATCTGCTGAGCTGCAGAGTACCAGGAACACACACACACACACACACACAAACACACAGACCCCTGGGACATGGCGAGGCAAGGGAGAGGAGCACCCAACACCAGTGACTAGAAGCAGCATGATGAAAGAGCCATTCACGTCATGGAAGGAAGGGGAAAAAACACAAACACAGAATCAGACAGAGAAACAGACATGCAATGCACAGACTCACACAGACAGGCAGACAAACACACTCACAAACAAGTTAACAGCTGCTCACCGACGCCATCACCTGTTCCAATCTTTGGCGCATGCACACACACAAACAGATATTAGACTTCAATGCAGCAACACAGACAAAAACACAGATGCACGGTATACTGTCACAAGCAGGCAATAATGGTTCACACACACACACACACACACACACACACAGACAGGAACTGTTTTCCTGTGGCAGCCTTGGGGAAATTAAAACTACATTATGGACCTCCTGGGGCTAGCAGTGAGAGAGGGATGGAGGAGAAGAGAGAGAGAGAGAGAGAGAGAGAGAGAGAGAGAGAGAGAGAGAGAGAGAGAGAGAGAGAGAGAGAGAGGGAGGGAGAGGCCAGTGTCCTGTTTTTCTAGGCCCTGGTGATCATGAAGATATTACAGTGAGCCAGTAGAATAGTGATACTGCCTGTAATCTCTCTCTCCCCCTCCCCCTCCCTCTCCCTCTCCCTCACCCTCTCTCTCTCTCTCTCTCTCATTTTCCACATTCTTTAACATATTTTCCTCTTCTCAACCCATTATCTCATTACCTATCACATCCTTTTCTCTTCCCTGGTAATCTCTTTGATTTTTTTTTTTTTTTTATAGATGGACAAATGGATGGATGGGTCAGAAATGTGTCTTGGTGTGCTGGAGACCCAGTGAGTGCAGCACAAAGAGACAGACAACCGCACACAAACAATCCAAAAACACACAAACAATCCTAATTACACTACTGTCCGTGTTTCATACAATCAGCAGTGATGCACTACCACTGCTGGAAAAATGTAACAAAATGTCAATGTAAACAACCTGCACCTTTCCAGATACCAGACTACTCACAGACCCCAGTTTGAGAACAAGACTATCTCAACTGTGAAATCGTAACATTCACATTGCCAATGAATCTTCATCTCTTAACAATCTTAGTTTAGTTCATCAAACAGGTCCAAATCTAAGTTATGCCTTGTTAACTAAATACCTAAATTCTTTCACACACACACACACACACACACACACACACACACACACACACACACACACACACACACACACCTTCCCACTCACTACCTCACTCTCACTTCCCCTATGATTTCATTTAATGCATCTAGGCTATTTTCATTTATTTTTATTTCCCTTGTCATTTAATGCATCTTATTGTTGTGCGTTTTCCACCATGTTGTGTTCTGGTGTCGATTAGATTCTGTTAATCTACTTCAGATGTGTCTTCACTTGTCATGGATTTATTTTTGTTTGTTGTTTATTATTATTTTATTTGTTTCTCTCTTCTGTTGTTTTGAGGCAGATGGTTATAAGCACTGTGGGTTATTTAATGTCACAAGCAAAACTTTTTTTCTCTTCTTCCTGTGTTTTTAATCATTGTATTTTATTATTGCAGTTTTTATCATTTTGCTTTTATTGTTTATCACTATACACATAACAAAAAACAGTCAAGAGTGAGAGACCCTGGACCTGATGTTGGAAACAGGTCTGGGAGAAACCCTGGGTCCCAGAACCAAAACTGCCCCCGAGCCCTGCCACTTCTACCAAAAACACTGGGAAAACATTTTTATATATCTTATCACCCTCAGCTTCAGAGACCTCTAGCTGTGGTGGAACTATGCAGGATAAAGTTTTGAATCTAGGTTTGAATCCATCGTTGGTGCACTACCTTGTGAAGTGGCTAAACAAAGCTACATTTGACAGGGTGGCAGGTTCGGGAGTCAAATCTATGTGTGTATGTATGTACCAACATATTCTGAAGACGGGGGTACTGAGAACTAGCTAACAGTAGCTAAATACTGGGATGCAACACAACAGCCAGATGCTCAGAATATGTCACTGTGGCTCCAGCCATCCTTCAAAGACTTACACCATACATACAGTATATGTACACTCTTGTTGGATTTGAAGAGAGAGATTCTGGGCATTTACGCTCAAAGAAATAACTGTACTGACATTGTTCAAAATAGTAAAAAGGGTCCGATGAGATACTAAACCGCAACCGCAAAAGTGCACGCACATGCACACGCACACGCACACACACACACACACACACACACACACAGTGCGAGCCAGTGAGTCATCATGGAAAAGGCTTGTCAGGTCCCCAGACTGAAACTGAGAAACTGAGACCTATTGGATTTTTGATTTTAACTGCTTAAGGACTGTGTGCCTGTGTGTATGTGTGTGACTGCGCTTGTGTGGACACAGATATGACTGGCTGACCAGAAAGTCAGCTCCACCTATCAGATGACAGGAAATGCCAGGACACTGTGTGTGTGTGTGTGTGTGTGTGTGTGTGTGTGTGTGTCAGAAGAAAACGCTTCTTCTATCCAAATTACAAAAAATGATTGAGTGAAGACTCATTACTATCTGAATTGCAGTTTCAGGTGTCTTTTTTGTGTGTTGTGCATGGCATGAGTGTGTCTTTGTGTGTGTGTGTGTGGACCAAGAGAAACAGACAGTATGTGTGTCTGGCTGTCAGACAGGAATTGTGAAAGACAAGACTAGACACACACACACACACACACACACACACACACACACCTCTCAAGTGCCTGGTTGAACATGTGTCACACCCCTTATTCTGAGTGACTGACAACACCGTCCCTTCCTAGTTGGTTCTCCTAGATGAGACTCTACATGTGATGAAAACGGATGGCTTGTTAAAAACCAGTGCCACTCTCCCTGTCCTTCTCTCTCTCTCTCTCTCTCTCTCCATCTATGGCTCTCTCTCTCTATTGCTCTCTCCCACATACTCTCTGCTCTCCCTCCCTCCATCTCCAGTGTGTCCAACCTGGCAACTTCTCCATCGTTTTCCTCTCCCAGCACACTGGGGGAACGGGGGAACAAGGGAGGGAGGGGACAAGTTGTTTTTCTCTCTCATGGAGGGGCGGGAGCACAAAAAGAAGAGGAGGGATGAGGGTGTTGGAGCACCTTGGGCCTGCACCCACTCACCAATGCACACACCTCCTTCTCCAAGGCCTCTTCTCTGGAGGCAGAAAGGCCATGGAGAGGGAGGAAGAAAAGAGGAGGTGGAGGAGTAGGGGAGGATAGGTTGGCTCTTTGCTCTTCCCTCCGAGTCACCCTCCCACCTCCCTCCTCCTTCCCTCCTGTGGGTCTTTCCAAACTCAACACTCATTTTCCAGAAAAAAAGGAAAGAGAGAGAGACAGAAGAAAAGCAAAGAGGCGGGGTAGAATGTGAATTTAATAGCGGGATGGGAAGATCTACCCCCCTCTCTCTCTCTCTTTCCGTCCTTGTCGACACCATCTCCAAGGGAGTAAAGGAAGGAAGGGTTTTTTTCCTTTTATCTGCTTGAATAAGAGATGGCCAGCAGCTTACACACACACACACCTACACACACACACACACACACTCACTCACTCACCTTATCATAGGACCACAAATAAACAAAAAAAAGGTAAGACAAAAAGAGACAGAGTGAAAAAGAGGCAGACAGAGAAAGAGAAAGAGAAAAACGATGCAGAGAAAGGGAGAGAGAGAGACAGAGAGAGCGAGAGGTATTGATGGTAAAATCCAAAAGTGAAAGAGTGGCTGAGTAAGGGAATATGAGACAGTATGTTAGCATGGAAAGAAGAGAGTCTGAGATAGTGTGTGTGTGTGTGTGTGTGTGTGTGTGTGTGTGTGTGTGTGTGTGTGTGTGTGTGTGTGTCATGGGACTCTGGCTTCCTGCAGGAACTGACACACACAGCAGTTCTAGTGAGCCACCCAGGACCTCAGTCAGCACCCCCCTCAACACACACACACACACAGCCCCTGGAGGAGAGTTAACACAGGTCTGAGGGCGGGATGGAGGGAGGAAGAGGAGGATGGGGGGAGGGGGGGGTTCAATACGTCATACACACCCCAAGGGTCATACTTTCCTATCCCTCAATCCCTGAAGAACTGAACGAGAGACAGGGAGAGAGAGGTAGAGAGTGCAAGCTGTGTATTTACCCCATTCAGCAGTATCTTATTTCTCTGTAGGCCTCTAGTCAGAGAAGTGTTTAACTGCACTCTGATAGGCTGCAGGCCTGAGCAGGGCACCAACTACACCTGACAAACACCTTTTCAAACTATGTCATCCGTTGGAAGAATTATTGCCTGTGGAATACCTGTTGTTGCCCAGTAATCTTCACATTTTTACCTTTACCAAGTACCAGTGAGAAAAATATCAGGTTGTAACAGGTTAGCAGATGACTGGTGGTGGGTCTAAGTTGAATGCCATTTCTGTTCTGCCATTAGAGACTAAAGGGCTAGTGAGGACAATTTTCAAGTTTCCATCCCACGGTGGAGACTAGGCAGAAAACAGGATGGAGGAGGGAGAGAGAGAGACACGAGAAACGGAGGACAGTTGGTTTAGAGAAACCACAAGGAAAAACAAAATCCAAGAAAAGAACAAAATTCAAGAAAAGACCAACCATCTCTCTTACTTCCCCCCAGAACATCGCCACACTGCAGACACTAGAGAAAGCACACAAATATCTCTTATTCTCCCTCTCCCCCCTCCATCCATCTCTCCATATCCCTCCTGTCATCTCTCTTTCCCCTCCATCTGACTCCTGAGACCAGTGAATTCTCTCTCTCTCTCTCTCTCTCTCAATATCTCACTCTCATCCCTTCTCTCCATATTGTCACATATCCCTCCATCCTTATCTCTCTCTACCTCATCTCTCCATAACTCCCCTCTTTCTCCCTCCCTCTCTCTCTCCCTCCACTCCCTGATATCCCCCTGAGCAGGCCATTATAAACCATGTGGAATTGATATTACAAATTGTGTGTGTGTGTGTGTGTGTGTGTGTGTGTGTGTGTGTGTGTGTGTGTCATATTGACTGTAGTCTCTTGCGTGGATCTGACAGCTGGCTGGATCGCCTCTCTACTCCAGTATCTGTATGTGTGTGTGCGTGTGTGTGTGTGTGCGCGTGTGTGTGTGCGTGCGTGCATGTGTGTGCACTACCTGTCTGGACAGTCGATTCATCCCAGGTTCCCCCACACTCTGAAGACTCCCCTTCTTCCACCGCTGGAGGGAGAAGGACAGAGAGAGAGAGAGAGAGAGAGAGAAAGAGAGAGAGAGAGAGACAGACAGACAGACAGAGAGAGAGGAAGAGAAATAAAAAGAGATATTTAGTACTGTCAGCAAGCAAGCAAAGACTGCACAGCATAGCAGGAGGTGACTATAGCCGGGCTACTGAACAGACTTGCATAACAAAATGCATCCGATGCTTGAGGCTACTAACACATAGCCTCCAATATTTTATTCTGTTGATCTGAAATGCCATGGAGTACTATGGATATGTAGCACAGCCAGAAGCTTCCTCCAATAATTTACCAGTTATACAACAATGAGTTGTTTCTCTAGACTAATTTAATCTTAATCTTAATCTTTACATTGCCCAATTTTGGGTTCCAACCAAGTCTCTGAAAAACATTACCACAACACTACTAAATCACGAAGACATGTTTTTTTGCAGTGTGTGCATGTGTGTAGACGTCAGCACGCATTTCTGTCTACATTTTTGTCCCTGAACGCGTTTAGGCCCTATTAATGTATGTTCTTTAACACCTCTAAAAATAGACCAGGGAGGCAACAAACATGCAGATATGACAAAAGCAATGTCCTAAGAGTTCTCTCTCTTCTCTCTCTCTCTCACACACACACACACACACACACACACACAGGAGATCAGAGCTGGAATGTAACACAGACTTCCTGGGTACAACAGGAAGGAGGAAGTACAGCTGGCACACAAACAGGAAATGGCTGGAGCCACCACACAATGGGGTTTCCTGCTAGCCATCCCAACCCACGAATTTCTCTCACTCCCTCACTTCCCTCTTTCATCCCGAAAAATCCTTTCCTCTTGTCTCACCTTGCTCTCTCCAGTAACCGCCCCGATCTACTCCCCCCAGTACTCCCAATTCATGCCGAGCCAAAAGTACACATGAAAACAAGAAGCTATAAATCAGCAAAGTGTTCCTTTAAGAAGAATAACAAATTGTTAAGGTGTGCCTGGTTTCAGTTTATTTTCAGTGTTGGCTTCTGCACCTAGTCCAACGTATGTGGAAAGCTCAACAGGGCCCAACCTTAAACATGTTTTTTGAAATAATTCTACATTTTGCCAACTTTAAGGCAGCATCTTAATAGGATATGGGTTGATATTTTGTATTTCAGTAATTTTTCCCTTCACAGAGAAATTATTCTGCTAAATAGCTTGGACTGTTACATTTCTTATTAAAATCAATGATTATGGTCATAGGCTATCTAACAAGCCAGCTAGCAGGTAGATGTACTCAGTGCTTTTGATGAGGGATGCTGACAATCCTAACAAACCATTTCTGTGGTTCATAGAAGGCACATTGTGATTCCTGTGCTAAATTTGGCTTCTTTACTGCAAAGCAAAATACAAGGTAGTTGTCAATTTAGGATGTAAACCAATCTAGATTCATAGATATAGATAATTAGTGAGGTATCATGAGATTATTCTCCCAAATGCTTCTTAAAACGCTTCATTTGGGTAAAAAGATTGATGATATTTTTTGTCATCAATCCACTTTTACTTAAAATAATTTGTGCTCATTTTATGCCACATCAATGTCAAAAGTTTTAATCAATGTCCCTTAAGAAGAGACTACAGGTTTCAAGCCTTTACTTGGAACAAATAATATTATCTTGAAATTTTAAGAGTCTCTCAAGGTCACACTGGACATGTTCAGTAAAAATGTTTGGTTCTTTTTTAAAAGAAAAAGGAAAAGGCTAAATCCTTGACTTTTCAAAAGGTGGACTTCCCGGAACTGGACTTGCTGTGCAGCTACAGTCTCATTCCTCCATTTGAGTGATCCATAGCAGATTACATTGTGAAAGTAAGATAGCCAGCCCTGAAAAATGTACAGGAGAGTGTTCAGCAGCAGCTAACAGTGTAGCGGAATGACTTCATCTTCTACTGGCCAAGGCTAACACGGAGCTGGGCTTTCCGTCCAACACACATATCCTCCTGGGGCCAACACAACACACACTCACACATACACACACACCTTTGCATATTAGCTCACTCAGTCACACTGACACTCACACTCTCTCGGTTGACCGGGACAATTGTCCAGTTACAACCTGTTTTGCTGAAATCTCTGCTATATTTGATAGCACGGGAAGAGACAGGAAATACAGGAAATTCACAGATGGGATAACATATGACAAAGGCCAACAGCTGGAGTTGAACACACAACTTCAAGAGGATGTGGCATGTGCCCCAGCCCACTACGTCATACAATTCTCATTGTAATATTTCCAAGGAACTGAAGGAGTGCAGAAAGCAGGAAAAAAATATGTATAACAAATACCTTTCTGTCAAATCCAAATGAAGCATTTCACAGGAACAGAGAATCAGTGAGAACTTCAGCAGTAGGTGGTGACATCACCATGCTGATCACATCCAATACAAACACCTCTGAGGCACAGGACTAGGCTGCTGCGCCATACTGTATTTTTTATTCATATCCATTCAGCACGAAAGCAACCACTACTACTGGAGAAAACTGAGAAAAATCATCCACCCACCCCAAAAGCCTAAAATAGGGAATTTCCATACAGGGATCAATTAAGTGTCACATTATCATCATTACTACATTATACAGTATATGAACAATAATAGTCCTGAATTAAGACCAAAACTGGCCTCAGGACAGAGACAAAACTAAAAACCACTATTACTTCAAAACACTTCTTCTACAAAAATATATGTGGGGGAAATCTGAATTTACAGTAATGTCAACTGATTCGCTTTCCCTTTCCACCACTACAAAAACAAACACAAGAAAAGTGGTGCTCCTCCCATTGCTAACCTGCAGGCAACTGTACACACAAAGGGATAAACACTCTCACACACACCCAAACACAAATGACCATATATTTGTGAGAGACAGCTCCAAAGAACACGCACGCACACACGCACACACGCACACACACACACACACACAGGTTCTCCAGGGCCTAGCAGGCCTACACACCCACACAAACTCAGTTCAGATGGTGAACCGCTGGCTAACAAACAAATCAACAACAACCAAAAAAAATAGATTTCATCTTTGCGTCTAAGAGCGATGCCAGTTGATTTTCATTTCATTAACTTTACCCAATACAGTGTCTACTATGGATTTGGAACCAAATTGAGCTGGGGGCCAGTTTTTAGTGTGTCACCACAGGCCAACATCCCGTTATGTGATACCCATACTCCATCTAGTAAGGCAGAAATTGATCGTCCATTTAGGTTCATTTTGTTACATTACGCCACACAACACGAAGCATCACAACAGTTCATTTGGTGAGAAAAAAATGTTTGGGAACCAGTGGTCCAGGCCAGCTCTACTGGGCTGGGTTCTGGAGTCTGGGGCTGGAGCTGGAGCTGGTTCTGAAGGCCAGATGTGGACCAAAGGGTGGGCTACTAATGGACTACTAATGCATCCCTGGACAAACACACATGCACACACAGTACAATACACACTCACACAGGGTTTTGACTTGGGACTCCTCAAGGCTTATGTCTGTCTGAACAGAGCCAGTGAGGATGTAGACCTCACACCAGGACTAACCTGTCTGCCAAACACAGCAGACAGAAACAGAAAATAGGGGAGGGAGTGTGGGGGTGTGGAAAAGGAAGAATTAAGAGAAGAGAAGAGAAGGTAATTTCAAAATAGAGATTGGAACAAAAATAGCAAAAAAGGCAAACTGAAAACAAGCATATTTAATATGAGTGTATATAATATTAGTTATATAGGAAAGCGGTAGCTACCATTTTCTCCAATCCCATGGGTTACCCTAGATTTTAGATTTTTTTCCCTTCTCCCGCTGTAATAAAATCCTTTTACACGGAGTACCAGAAGAGGAGAAACTATGATTAAACCATGTACTTTTGGTGGTTAGGAAGGGTTTTACATGTTTCAGTTGTTAGAAGGTACTGTGGTGGTAGCTCTGCTTCTGATAAAAGCCTATTTTTCCTGATGAGACTGTGGGGAATACAGTGTGTTTCATTAGCCAAGCACACATAGCTTTATTTAGATTCCCATATCCTCCCTCTGCCCCCCCCAGAGACACACACACTGTTACTGTGAACCCTGCACACACCAGGGGGTCGGCATGGGTGTGTATGCGAGTGTGTGTGTCAGTGAAGCCTTCCATGCGAGTGTGCTTATGCATATTAAAAAAGAGAGAGAGGGAGCGTTAAAGTGTGTGTGTGTGTGTGTGTGTGTGTGTGTGTGTGTGTGTGTGTGTACACCATTAGGGAAAAAGGTACAGAGAGGGAAGGAGAGGAGGGAAAGACAATGCGAGAATGGGAGACATACATATGTGCGTGAGACAAAAGATGTGTGTGTATGTGTGTGTGTGTGTGTGTGTGTGGGAAAAATGGTATCCAAGGTAACCAATTAATTTGAATACCCACTCTCTAGTGTGTGTGTGTGTGTGTGTGTGTTTGTCCCTCTCACTACATCACACTTCCCCTCACAAGTGCCCTGTTACCCTGAACACAGAAGAGGGTGACTGCTCCCTTCTCCCATCCAGTCTTTCCTTCCGTTGTTAACTTTTTCAACACAGCACATGTAGTCCCTCTGTTTCCACACTTCATTCACACCATCCCTCACTTCACCTCATAAATTCACCCTTTCATTCCAGGTTTTTCACCTGCTCATCCTTCTTTGCATATAGGCTACTCCTATGGCAGTGGCTCTCCTTACACTTTTGTTTAAAAGTTAAAACACAAGGCCATCCCCCAGGAATTCATAATCACACTCACAAAATCATTGACATGATTTATTCATAGATTGCTAAAATTTCTTTCTGTTAATTGCTGCTTCACTCAAAAAAGACGGGGGCTGGGGGGGATGCCATTAGTGTTAAGCTGTAACATGACCACACACACACACACACACACACGTGTGTGCGCGCACACACACACACACACATACGCGCAAACACACAGCAGTAGCGTAGCTGTAGGCAAGCCAATAATCACTGAGACAGCACAGGGCTAGAGATCAAACAATCTGCTCTCAACAACATCACAAACACACCGCGTCAATTTAGCACCGACAAAAACCCCCAAGCACGGTGTGTGTGTGTGTGTGTGTAACACTAGGCAAACAGGAAGCTGCTGGGAATCCTAGGAGCATGTACATGTGCACACACACACACACAACAATTAAGTCCTCTAACAACATGCATAACACACTGTTCCCCAAGTCATGGAAATGCTAAGTGTTGTTGCTTCTGTTAACCCCTGGGACACCTCGGTATGTCAAGTGTGTGTGTGTGGCTTCTCGTCTTGCTGGGAGAGCATTGCAGACAGGTAGACCGAAACTGAAAGAAAAAGAGAGAGCACTGCAAAATACGTCTATCTTTAGTCTTTTACTCTTGCAGCTGACTCCACTAGTATTAAGAGAATGCTTGATTTGTTGAGATGAATATTTCTTGCAGTGAGTGAGAGAGAGGTGAGGGGTGTGTGCTCTGCTGCAGACTGCTTCTACAGTATATAGAGAAGATGTGAATTATAGACTGGTGTTCCCTTAATAAGCAACATTTCGATGTAAACTCAAGGATTTGCTTCAAGACGAGTTGAAGTGCTGAATAAACCAGTAAGGGAACATCGATCCAGTGTGCTGAGATCTTCTTTCTATCTCACTGCCTTTTGTATCAGGCACCTGGTCAGCATTTTGGATGAGAATACACTACCTCTTTGTTACAGAGAATATCTAACACACACACACACACACACACACACACACACACACACACACACACACACACACACACACACACACACACACACACACACACACACACACACACACACACACACACACACACACACACACACACACACACACACACACACGTACGTCTGGGGCTTCGACATATACAGAATACGTAATTTGACTACAGCTGGCTCCCCTGGCCAGTGTGTGTGTGTGTGTGTGTTTGTGTGTGTGTATGCCACTGGCTATCTGATTAAGTCTTTGACAAAAACCTCTGCCCTTGTCCCAATGGACACTATTAGTGTGTAGACTATACACAGTGTGTGTGTGTGTGTGTGTGTGTGTGTGTGACAGAGAGAGAGAGAGAGAGAGAGAGAGTTTGTCTGCATCTGTTTGTGTCTGTCTGTGAGTGTGTTGTTACAATGTGTGGATGTTTGAACGCAAGCTGCTGCTGGTGTGTGTGTATGTGTGGGTGTGTGTGTGTGTTGAGAGACCCTCCGTAGCAGCAAGGGGCACGTTCCTGCCCAGAGCAGAGCTAAGAGCTGTACACACACACACACACACACACACACACACACACACACACACAGAAAGAGAGAGCACCTAGAGAGCATAGAATAAACAGCATACAAGAACACTGCATTATCTGTTATGTGCACATACATACACACACAGCAGAGACAACATACAATTAACAGTGTGCAAGAGCACCTGCTGCACTATACAATCCTAACAAACACTCATACTCAAGTACACACAGGCATACACGTGCACACACAACACTGACCCCCACCAACTTGCAACCTAAAAGCAAAACATAGGCTGCTATGGTACATTACACAGCCAGGCACACAATCGTACAAAGGCGTCCACAGTGCCAAAACACACACACATGAAGAGACATTAACATATTAACCTAGACATATTATATTTTTGATATAGAAATGTCATCCAAGTGGAAAGAAATCAGCCTTGAGAGCACTTTGTCATCCAATATTTCTTTAAAAACTTAAGTTCAGTGAGTAATGCCAGCAGAGGACAGGCACGAAAGGTCAAGAGATCAGTACATCAGACGGAGTGATCAGTACCTGATGATCCATAACTATCTAGAACAGATTAAAAAGCTGGATTAGTCACCCCTTAACAGACACACACACACACACACACACACACACACACTAAGGACACCAACACCAGCTATGGTTGTTTTGCATTGAGCAGAGTAGAGTACAATAGAGGAGAGAAGAGGAGAGATAAGTGGAACAGAAGAAGCAAAAACTAAGTTCTGCCTCTGCATCATGATGATGTTATCATCAACAAATATTTACACAGTTGCTGCTGTCATTAATTACACATGCACACGTACACACACGCATGCACGCAACACACACACACACACACACACACACTACTGCAAGGCGAATACAACAGTCATCCTCTCCATCTCTTTCCACTCCCTTCTCTCTCCTGTCTTTTCAATCTCATCCATCTCTCATCCCTCCCATCCCTCCGCCCCCCATACCTGCCATTCTGTCATTTCCCTCATTCATTACCTCTCCTGACCATCTCTCTCCTCTATTGTCTCTCTCCGCACCTCTCTTCCATCTCTCAGTGGTTCTCTCCTGACCATTATTCTCTCTCCCTGATTTATTCTATCATCCATCTCTCTCTCCTTCCCTTTTGCTCTTTTGTCCCACCATCTCTCTCCTAACCCTCTTTTGCCTCTCTCACTTCTCTAAATTTCTCTCCCTCACCTCCCTCGGCATTTCCCCTCTTCTCCCTCATCCTCCCCCTGTATCTGTCTCCCTCTCTTCTGTCCCGCAACTGCAGTTATAGTCGCAATAAGAAAACCCTTTGTCTTTTCTCGCAACACACACACACACACACACACACACACACAGTATCAGGGCCACATATTCCCAAGGCAGTCCTAGGCTCTGGCATTCCTAGATCTCTTTGACAAACGGGTCACTGTGGCCAATCACGCATTGGCCAATCGGCCCAGAGAGGCGGGATGTGGGTCAGTGCAGCCAATGATAAGCTGGTTCTATGCCCAGAGGGGCGGGCTGAATGACAACTGCTGCTGGACAGAAGTCAAGAGGGTAATTGTCATCCGACTCTCTCCTTCTTTCTTCTTTATCGGTCTTTCTCTCTCCTCATCCTTGACACTTTTTGCCTTGTTGCCCCCTCCTTCTCTCACAATTCCCTTTCCCCCCTCTCCAACCCACTTTCTACCCCCCTTCCCCTCCCACCCATCCCACTTTCTCCCTAGTCCCAGAGGGACTCTCTCATTGGCTGCCCTCCCCGTCCCTCAGGAATGACTCTGTGATGGTACTGGCTGAGCTGATGCCAATCTCTGTCCCCAGCCCGCCTCCCAGGAGCCCCCAACTTCAATGGCCTGTCCTCAACACACACACACACACACACACACACACACACACACACACACACACACACACACACACACACACACACACACACACACACACACACACACACACACACACACACACACACACACACACACACACACACACACACACACACACGGGACGGGGACAGAAGCTGATTAACCAAATACTTTTATCAGCAGTAAAACCGCGCTCTCTGCCTGCCTGCCTTCTAAACAAAACAGCCTTAAAATACACACACACACAAACATAGCACTGAGCCACTGGCCAGAAACACCAGGCTAGTCTGGGGACTGCGGCAGTGTGTGTGTGTGTGTGTGTGTGTGTGTGTGTGTGTGTGTGTGTGTGTGTGTGTGTGTGTGTGTGCATGTAAAGGGACAGAGGTAGCAGAGGGCTTAGATGGATGGCAGAGAGAAAGAACAACAACAACACAAAGCCTGGCGGACAAGCTCCATCGCCCTCTCTATCTTTCCCTTTCCCTCTTTCTTTCTCTCCCCTTGACTATTCCCCTCCCGCATTCTTCCTCTCTCTGTCGCTCCCCGTTTTCATCCTGCCATCCGCTGCTTCTCTCTATCATCTGTTTTCTCACCGCTTGCCTTTACCTTTCCATCTGGCCCTTCTTTCTCATTTTCTCTCTAACTGATGCGTCTCTCACTCATTTCTCCTTTCTTCCTTCTGTCCATTTTCCCTTTCCACTTGCTTTTCATCACGGCTATCATTTCTCCCTTCAGCTCTCTCTCTCAATCTTTCAGGCCTGCTGTCCCCTGTCATTCTGTCTCTCTCTCCTCTTGTATTGCTTTCTCTCTCTGAGGTCATTGTGGTTTTGTCCAGTTGAGTTGCTATGCAACCTCCCCTACATCCCCCCTATACAACTAACACAAACTTGACCCGTACAAAGCTTGAGTAAAGAAAAGAGTGGATGAAAGACTTGAAGACTGAAGGACAAAGACAGAGAGAACGAAATTAACTATACAGGTGTAAAAATGAAAGTCTTTTTTGTTTTACCCTTTTAAGAGTCCTGCAAGTATGTACGTGTGTGTGGGGGAGGGGGGGTGGAAAACAGAGGGCACATCAGTATCAAGTCAGTCTGTCTTCCTCTACATTGTGCTGTTGCTACCTATGCTAGTCATACTTCTATCACACACACATGGTGGGACAAAAACAGGACATACACACACACACACACACACACACACACACACACACACACACACACAGAGACAAGCACAGAGTTGATGTTCGGGGCCAGAAACACAGCTTGAGATTAAAGAGCCTGTCTGATCTGACCAGGGGGCTACAGCCCCCCGAGAAAATCTAAGTGATATTCAAAACAAATAATATATATATTTTTTTTTTTTCTTGTTTTCACATTACCTAGGCTAAGGCTACCCAACTCATAGGCATACATACTGATTTCTAATAAACAAATAACCATAGTGATTTTCAAAGCATTTAGAGAGAATTGCAACACATAAGGAGAGAGAGAGAGAGAGAGAGAGAGAGAGAGAGAGAGAGAGAAGAGAGATTAGTACTGTCAGCAAGCAGAGAGAGACCTGCCACCACCAGATCGGGCGCACTAGTCTGAGAGACATAATGAAGAGCAGACAGACAGCAGCACTACACAACTGAACTCAGGTCAGAGCAGCTAATCCCAGAGAGTAAGTGAGTGGGACAGAGGTAATAAGCTTGAGAAATGCACACTCAATAGTCTATTACTGTAATAGAAATTAAAAGGCATGTTACTCCCCTCTGTTATAGTTAGCTAACATTAGCTAGCTAGCTACAACACACACTTGCCAGGTATAATGTTAGCAAAAATGACTGAAATATCAGCTTCTCTCATGATAGCCAAAAAAGTATACATAGATAGCCTACAAAGAAACCTGTTTCTCCATAGATGGATAGAAGAAAGTACTTGATGAAAAGCAGCAGAACCACAGAAAATGTACAGCAGCCAGGTAAGAAACTGATCAGGCAGGACAGATGAGACAGGAATCTTTGAAGTAGTACTATTTCACCATGATGAGACTACAACATTATTGCCCAAATGTATTACAATATAGAACAGAACTACTGTTACAACTGGACCTTTGGCTGGATACTATATCCATGCAAAGGCAATGGATCCTTTCATTTAGTCCTAACACACTAAAACAAATCAGTGAAAGGAACCAGGTACTTTGCATGGTATACCAGTCTGTTTCTCTGGGCTAAATTTATCACAGATTTCTTGTCCCTTTCTGGAATACATTGTATCCATACCTCCTAAAAGGCTATCATGCACTATAATATAAGGAAAATGGAAAATATTGTTGAACTTAAAGCAAATTTGTAGCATTTTTGTAGTAATTCATGAGGATAATAATATTCCTATCGGAATGTCTGTGGTACTTGGGCAGTGAGTTTATAGTGACCTAATCCTACTTGATGGTATTTTCTAATCTGCTATGGTATTCTTATAATATTACTAAAGGGTCTTATAGTTTTTCTATGATATTTGTATGCCTAGTATCCTTCTAAAACCTGTTCCAGGATACTTTGGTACCTGCTCCTCAGTGGGTTCAGTGAAACCTGAGTGTCATGGAGAGGATTTCTTGTCCCCTTCTTGAATACATTGTATCCATACCTCCTAAAAGGCTCTATGCAGGTCTGTAGATGTTCTGGTCACACGCAACAAATTCACCCTTCTCTAAGGGGACTCAGCCCCCCTAAAACCTCATGTCCTAAAATCTCCCCTGGATCTGACATTTGTTTTTCTGTCTGTCAGAGAGAGGGTGGAAGAGGAAGAAAAGAGAGGAGATCGAGAGTAGCAGAGGAGAGTCAGGAGTAGAGGGGAAAGAGTGAAAGGAGGAACTATGAAGAATGGAGAGAGAAGGGAGAAGTCAGAGGAGGAGAGCAAAAGGGAGGGAGAGGTAAGGAGGACAGGACCAGAGAAGGGGAGGAGAAAGATGAGAGAGTGTTGCAGGAGGAGAAGGAGGACAGTGAGGAGAGAGAGGAGGGAGGAGTATGAGAGAGAGAGGAGGTGAAGGAGAGAGAAACTGAGAGAGAGCATGAGGAGGAGAGGGAGTGCATTTCTCTTGAGTAGCTCCACTCTGGGGAAGGTTCCAGAAATAACTGAACTAGAAGTTCCCCCAACGCCCTGCACTCACCACTACAGACTGGGGCACACACACACACACACACACACACACACACACACGTACATACTCATACATACACACACAACAAGAGAAGTGAGGACTGGAGGGTAGAGAGGTGGGGGGAGGAGGTACATAATTGCCTTCTCTTGTAGTACAGGCTTGGGAGTGTTTTTTGACTGAAGACACCAATTTCACGCTAAGGCATTATTTAGCTTGATACAAACTTGATTAGGCTTTAGAGAGGGATAGAGAGAGAAAGAGAGAGAGAAAGAGAGGGGAGACAAAGAGAGAGAGAGTGAAATAGACAGCTTTGTGTCATGCCGCATCACTGGCGGACAGATTAACTCACTCGTCATGCTCCTTCTGGGAGTAACAAGACACACATACACACACACACACACACACACACACACACACACACACACACACTTGGAGCATGGCTGGTTGTTTGTTTGTTTGAGTAGAAGCATCATCAAGCATCTTATCCCAAACACAAGTCCATCCAGGGCAAGCTTTCCTAACCAGCCTTACTCCCAGAGCTGGCCCATTCAAATCAATGACAACCCAAAGCACAAATAAACCACGACATTGTCAAGAACTGCTGATCAACATCCGTACTCTGTTTAACGTTTGAGTTCACTTAGGTTCTGTAAATTACAGGTTCAGGCTTTGCACTTTGGACAGAAATAAACAACCACCCTGGTGGTTCCTCTCAACTTCCTGATAGAATGTTCAATAAATTAATGTTGCCTGGCAACAAATACAATTCCAGCTAGTGAGACATTTGGCTAGTATTGCTTAGCAACAGAATTTAGTTCCAGGGAGAAAAAAAAGGAATCAACGCAGGCTGAAAAAAGTTCCAGCCTCCTCATGTAGTGACTCATTCACATACAAGGTGTTGGCCTAGCTCTCAATTACTGCTGGCATCTAGAAGCCATCACCGTATATTCAGGATAATGGAGTGGACGAAAATATCTTCCCATTTGTTCACGATGCTTGTGATCCAAGTGATGAATCTGTGCCCAAACTCACTATAAGACATGCTAAAGTGCCACATACATGTAGCCGTAAAGAGAGATGCCAGTGAGTCAGTCACATATTTCAGCAGGGATTATCCATTGGCTCAGCATGCCAATATTTGTAAACAGGAAATCTATTTATGGACCTTCTTCTCCTCCCCCTAGAAATGGCCAATATTTCAGCTAGTTGTGCTTTTTGGAATTTACTTGTTTTTGTGCACAAGGTCAGAGAAAATCATGGCGGAGAGGACAGGAGAAGAGAGGAGAGGAGAGAGGAGGAGATAGGAGGCAACAGGCAACGAGAGAGGCGGCAAGGTGTGCTTGTCCCCAGACTGCTTATCAACTATCAGGCAGGCACACTGCATTTTAAAATTGGCCTGCATTGACCAACACACACATTCACATCCATCTCAACCTCTAATCTATTAGTGTATTTCCCCCACTTTCCCTCTATCACTCTCTCCCCATTTATTCTGTCCTCCTTGATACAGACATGGAGCATTTATTAGAGAGGAGAAAACATGAGAACAGTTGTTTCAAGGTTTCTCCACCTCCTCATTCTCCTCCACTGTGGCATTTCAGCACAGTACGGATAGAACTAGACTAGACCTTTTCTTCTAACAGATGTTGGTACACAAGCAATGGGTCCTCATTGGAAACAATGTATCATGTGTTAAAGGCAATTTACACACCAGCAAATATTTTAGGGCAAACTAGCCAAGCTTGATTGGTGGCAAACATTGGCAGCAAATTTTCATCATCCAATTAGAAAATATTTCATACCAAGGCAAAGATGGCAAAAGATGGTGCAACAAATGACCTCATAATATTTTACTAAGTAAGTTGAACTCTTCACTTGAAATAAAGAGTAACATTTAATAGTGTACACATCTGATGTCAGTGTAAATGATGTATCGATTCAGATCTACTTGATACTGCTAACTTACTTAGCATTAACATTAGCTAGTTGCCTCACCTCATTTCCACACTGACAGGAATGAAGAAAAAGTTAGGTGTTCATGACAAACCAGGACCAGAGATGTACCTAAAATGCACATTTATGAATAACATAACTGAGGAAGCTACTGTACAGTACCACTAAACAATTGTAAAATGTTATGTAAATAATATGAAATTACAACTATAATGCAAATTGTATGGTGAATTTCAAATTTATAGTGTAAAACTCAAAATCTATTATTCCTTTCTTCTTCTGACATGATATGGAGAGTAACCGTCCCATATCTCTTTCTCTCTCTCTCTGTCTCTCTCTCTCTCTCTCTCTTTCTCTCTCTCTATTGTGCCTCTCTCAGCAGGGGGTCCTTGCCTCCTTGCTTTTTGACTGGGGAGGTGAATGAAAAGGAGTTACAAAAACCAACTGAGGACTCCCAGCACTAAATAGAACCATTGGTACAGTGGGGCCTGCTACAAAGGCCCAGCAGAGTGCCCTATATAAAGGAACACAATGCAAACAGCTTGTTCTGTCTGAGAGACCACCCTTTGAAGATGACACGCAATAGTCTGTGAGGGGGCAGACAGACAGAAAGATAGATAGAGAATGAATGAATGAATGAATGAATGAATGAAATTTTGCACGGTCCTAATCTATTTGTGGTACTGAGAGAGCAGTGTGTGCACAGCTCGATTGGTCAGAGTGTCTGTGGGCTGAATGAACAAGACGATACACAAATTAAGCTGAGGACAATCCTCAATGCTCCCAAGGCATTAGAAAAGCCAGGCAAGATTTAGTACAGATTTACTTCTAACTACGATGCATGTGACTTTTTCGGCTGGCCTGTAGGCACAGCACCATACTTTGCCCTGATGTTAACATATTGACATTGCCCTGACATTAAATATTTTAAAGTGCGCACGCCTGGAGGTGTGGCTCATCCAGTGGAGGCGTGAGGTGTTGCTTTGTTTGTGCTGTGCCGTTAATGACATGAATGAATGAGACAGGGGGAGGGAATGGCCGAGTCGAGGGACATCTAGCTGTGTGAGGAGTGCCTTCATTCCAAATATGGAAAATAACATGCAAAGATAGAAAGACAGATGTACCTAATTAGTTATGAGTATTTTCCTATAATAATTACATTGTGTTATTGCTATATTATGAGAAATATCAACTAATAGTCTTTACCTAGCCATGAGGTACAGTGCTGGTGGAAGAATGCTAAACGGTTTCAAGATTTATGAGCAGCAAAGTATTTGAGGGTATGCATGTATAAAGACTACACCCACCTCCTCCTCTTGGCTTTTAGAGTATTCCCTCATCTCTGTTAACAGTGACATATATATATGTATAAGGGAGGGTGGGGACGATATACACCCACCTCCTCCTCAACAGTGTACAAAAGTGTTCATGAAGCCTGGACGCCTAATGTGCTACAACTCACCGACTCCCTTGCATTCAAATCAACAGGCTTGGACGGAGGGGGAGTGAGGTGCAGTGCTGGTGGGCAGCAAGGAAGAAAGCACAGGCTAGCCCCCTGGCAGCCACGGGATGGAACGGAACGGAACGGGACGGAACGGAACGGAACGGAACGGAACGGAACGGAACGGAACGCTCCTTGTTGTTATATTATTGCCATTACTTAGTGTGGAGCAAGGTGTTGCTAAAGGGAAAATGTGCTCACTGTTCAGTCAACCTAACCTGGGTAAGTTGAATAGAAAAATAGAAATAGATTGCAGTAGAAATAATAAAAAAAAATAAAAAAAACATCTTTTTCAAGAGGAAGTACCCATGACATTTGACCTGGTCTAGAGGTCAAATCCAGGGGTTATGAGGGGTCAGATAAGGAAGCACAAAACTTCAAACAATCCTCACACACGTTTCCCGTTTCCCCAAAGTCGCCCTTCAGTAGCGTAGAGGAGTGGGGGCCAAATGAGATGGAGGTAGAGGAAAGGCGCGTGTGTGTGTGTGTGTGTGTGTGTGTCTGCGCGTGTCAGAGAGGGAGGGGAAGGTGGGGTGGGCGGCCCAAATAAATATATTATGCATCAGCCAGGTGTGCTGAGGGGCACTGCTAATTGCCCCCACCACTAATGTTTAATGTACATAACAGGATGAAGGGAGGGAAGGGGGGTTAGAGTGAGAGGAGGGAGTGAAGGGGGAGGGATAGAGGAGGCTGGAGGAGAGAGCAGGAGGGAAGGAGAAAAAGGGGATGAGTGAGGGGAGAAGGAAAGGAGGATATAGGGGAGAGAGGAGAGAGGAAGGGGGAGGCAAAGGAGGGAGAGCAAGACAGGAGGCGGTAGAGGTGGAGAGGAGCAGTGCTATGAGGGAAGTAGGATTTAAACTTGTATCAGGCAACTTCAAGTAAGGCTGGCTTTGCCACTGAGATTTTTGCAGTTTTGAAGGACTGCAAGTAGTTTTTGAATTGCTCTTGGTCAACCCAAGAAGAATCACAGAGATTTTCAATTAAATACAAAAAATACAGTGGAAAAACAATGGAGCACAACACACATAACATCGGCAATTAGCTTCATCCAGATCATGTATGAATTAGCGTGCTCCGATAGGCTCCATCTGATAGAAATGCACATCTCCGTATTCCTATTAGCTCCATCCAACGTATGCGGTCATGTTTCTAGCAGCTCCAGTCAATTTAATATATAAATCCACAGATTCCTATTGGTTCTTTTCAACTGAATATGTCAATTTCCACATTTACATTAGCTACATCCAAAATAAAAAAACTGTCAAATGAAATCCTATGTGTGAATTTATCAAGAATTAAGAGTCTTATTTTCAGACTGACACCCAGCGCATTGTGTAAATAACAGAATGGATTTTGGATAGGTCAAATTTCTCAGAACAAAAATCTTAGTCATTTTAGTCAATCTTAATCATGACATTAGTTAGTCATGTTTTAAAAACATGACCTATAAGCTACATCCAAGATAATAGGCACCACGGGACACAGCACTGACTCAAACACCCCATCTAGACGGACAAACTGGAAGCAATCATAACATTCAGTGCTGAACACAAGTGACACAGACACACAAGTGTAATTTCACACACACACACACACACACACACATACATACATACATACATACATACACAGCCATGCTGGAAACTTAGAAGGGTCCATGTCCTCCGGGACTGTCTGATGGTGGGGGGATATGGGCTTGGCAGGCTAAGTCTAGAGTGTGTGTGTGTATACTCACACCAGCATCATCTTTCTCTTCTTTAAAGCTGAGTCTCAGAGCACACTCAGAGCTCAGCTGGACTGTGTGTGTGTGTCTCCAGAGTGGTGTGTGTGTGTTAAGGTCCAGTGAGTTTCTAGCTGATAAACAAAGCTAGCTAAGCCGCTACAATGGCACAGTCCTGGCCCATGATGCCCTGTTTTTGCGCACACGCACACACACACACACACCAGGCTGGCCGCTGATAAGGAGTTGTCGCTGGCATACACACAGCTCGCCGGGAGAGCTCACCCTTTCTGGGCACACAGATGAGTTTACACACACACACACACACACACCACACACACACCACACACCACACACGCACACACGCACACACGCACACACGCACACACGCACACACGCACACTTGGAATAGAAACTCAAGCAAATCCACCAAATGATGACACTCTCTCATCCATTATTGCGACCAGATTGTCATTGTTAATTTTGGTGAAAGAATGTTTCTATACTAGATTTATTATCAACTCAAACCGCTAACTCCTGTACCACAGACTGCACTACACAGACTACCTGTGGGTTTCCCACATGGAGTTGGTAACCTCACTAGTGGGGTCAGTTTCACCTGGGGTTTGAAGAATCTAAAACACCACACAGCATTCAGAAGCAGATATCAGGCTGTAGCAACCCAGTGCAAGGAAAAGACAAAGTGGTGGAGCTCATTCAAGTGTTTTACATGAGCAAAGATATGACACATAATGAATATTTGAAACGTTCTATTAATAGGGCAGAAAAGGTGAAACGCCTGAGAGTTAAGCATGTACAACAATATCACTCTGCCCGACTCTATTCCGTTCTGTTCCACTCGGAGTCTTGAAGTGCGCAGTGAATTGGTTCTAATTGAGCGCAGACCGACATGAGTCCATTTACATGTAAGGCCTAGTACTGCTAGGCTCCCCCAATCACCAATTACATTGGCTTGTTTTGTCCCATTAAAAACGCAACTTGAAAAAACTCAAATCCACCCCCTGCTGAGAAGTCAATGGAATTTCTAACAAAGGTCTCTGAGAAAGCCATTTAATGGTTCAGCAAGCCTTAATGCAAAGCCAATACAAGCTTTTATAAAGGGGTAACTCAATGCGGCCCTACACACACTGATTGCAGTATTGTGAAGAAAACACTATTTATAGCTGTATAAACGAAACCAACATGAGGAGCTGTGAATTTCTGCTAATAATCAAAACAAAACGGGAAATCTAAAGTGCTTGCCAACACTTACACACCCAGATATACCTAGAAAAACACAGACGGTATTAAAGTAATCCAAGCCACATGTGTAGTGGCTCTGAGTTTTATAAGAGCCAGTTGCCCAATGAAAGTCTCTGTGCTCTGCCAAAGGGTGACAATAAAAGTACTCTAATGGCAAAACCAGATGGGGAGAAAGAGGTAGAAAGAGAGAAAGAGACAGAAGAGTGAGGGGGAGAGAGAGAGACAGAGATAACCGGGATTAACTGTACTATGCACATACAGATGTGGAAACACAGAGTACACAATCTCTCACACAGATGTGCACACCAGGGACACACCATCAGGACAATATCAGAAAAGGGGTATTCATACAGGAGACTTACCCCTAAACAAATTATAGGGGACTTTAATTATCTTTCCATCAAAGGGTGCCAATAACTGTAACAGCCACCATTATATAATAAAGGCTTTTACACATTGTATAAAAACCTTTCCTGAACCTCTAAACAAAAGAAAATAATTGTACTTTTTTTTCCAGGCACATAATGTGGCTCGCTACTTGTGGACTTTAAATTTGAAGTAACTATGTCACAATTACAAAGATAGTTAAACAGGTGAATCATATTAAGTTGAAAGCCAATTGGCAGTATGACAGCTTCAAAAAGGCCACACAATCAAAACAAAACAACATGAGACAACTTACAGAGAACCAAAGAGGCCAAATAGTTTTTGTCTAAATTGCAGGTGCATCAGTCACAACAACTGCAATGTGGCAAGGGGAACAGTATTGAAATTCATGACAACATATGTCAAACACAGAGAAATTGCATCAGCAAAGAGGAACAGTGGTTTCAAGTTGAAGCTCACCAACAGCGATAGATGGTCACTTAACAGGACAGCAGCTAAAACACCACAAAACTAGTAGTTGACTAGTAGTTCTCTTGCCTACCTATGTTGAATGCACTTATTGTAAGTCGCTTTGGATAAACGTATCTGCTAAATGACTGTAATGTAATGTAATGTGATGTAATGTAATGTAATGTAACTACCACAGAATTTAATCAAATCCTCTGTGATACAGTCTTCACAAAATCTGTATATCGTGAGCTTCACAAAGCTGGTATTTATGGGAGGGTTGTCATTTGGAAACCACTTGTAACCGAAGGCAATGCACAACCTGGTGTAAGGAGAACAAAACCTGGACCCCTGAGCAGTGGAAAAAGGTAACATGAGTATGAGGAGTGATTGAATGAATGAGTCGACGTTCACCCTTTCTCCTACATCTGGATGGGTTCACATTTAGAGGAAGCCAAAGGATTCCTTGATCCCACAATGTCTGTTGCCAGCTGTTAAACATGGTGGTTGATCTGTAATGGTTTAGGCAGCCATCTTGTGGGAGTCATTAGGTCCTTGTATTATGGCCAAGGAATATGAGGCCATTTTACAGGACCAAGTGCCCCCTACGGTGAAAACACTGTTCCCTCACGATGTTCCCAGATTCCCAGATGATGATGCCTCCATATACACAGCTAAACGAAGAAACCACTCAAGAGAGGATTCATGAACACCAGGATTAAGTCAAACATCACAACATCATTGACCCTTTGTGGGACATCCTGGATCTCAGAGCACAAAGTAGATTTCCACCTCCTTCATCCCTCAAATAACTGGAGGCTTTCTTTCTTGGAGAACGCTCCAATATCAAACTACACAGTTCAGTTCAGCAATCCAAGGACTGAAGGCAAAGGGTGGCCCTACTGCTTATCAGGTACTTGGTATTAATGAGGACACTTTACATGTATGCATCCATCAGAGAGGGATGTGTGGAATGGTCAGAAAAATAATTAATCCAGCCCGCACACCATAGATACCAGCCATATGACTACAATTATCAATACAGACAGCTACACACATCATTTCAGCCAAGTGGAGGAAAAGTTCTCAATAGTTCAACTGAAATCTGCTTGCATGTGACAATTTGTACCCAAACTGGTAGAAGAGATGGAGAGCAAGAGATGGAGAAAGGAGATTGAGTGGAAATGATGCCATTAGCCCGGAAGATCCCGACTCAGCGCTCTCCAGACAGCAAACCCAACCCACCCGTCTTTCTCTAGGTCAAAGGGCTCATTTGGCTCCATTGACTGTAAACAACAATCTAAACAAACCAAATACATGTTAAAAAGTAAGCGCTCCCTCTCCCCCCCCCCCCCCTCCCGTCCTCCCTCGCCCGCCTCCATCTCACTCCCTGTCATGTGTGCTCAACTCCCGCTTAATGTCCTGCAAATGAAGCGGATTTATTAATGTGTAATTAAGTAATAATCATCACTACATAATGCATGAGAGACTCGAGGGGCCGAGAGCTGAGAGAGACAGACAGAGATAGGATAGCAAGGCTGCCAGAGCGGACAGAGAAGGAAAGCTTTACTGCCTCGCCTCACTAAAGACACACATTAAAAACGGATTAATCCACTGAAGTAATATTTTGATAAGAGAGGAGCCACGCTTTCTCATTTTTCCCTTCCTCTAACCCCTCCTCTTCTCTCACCCCCTCAGCTAGTTACACGGCCCATCATCGTACCATTAGCCTGAGTTCAATTAACCGACTGCAATTAGTCAAGTTCCCCCACTGTTAACGAGGCCTAATCACTGTAAAGGCCAGACTGGTCAAATGAATCCATCAGAGCACCTTACTGGTGAAGGATAAAGGAAGACCAGTAATATGAAGATTAATACTCCTGTGTGATATGGTTGGTTTGATCACTTTTCTGTTTTGCACGTATTTGATTAGACGGGTACATATCTATTAAGTAGGGGGGGATAATACATCATATCATAACATTTTCAGATATTGTCATGATCACAAGATGCATCACAATATTTTTCATTTTGCTTTACTAAAAATGTTGCAAGTTAATACATCTCACATCGTTCATCTTGGCAAAATATTGTATTACGTATTTAAGCTGGCCTGCAATTTTCTTGCGGCACTCAAAGTACACTTATGGAATAGCAGTTTCAGATTTGTTTTTTTGCAGAATGGAATTTCTTACTTCTTATTGCTTATAGGGTCAACCCCTATAAGCAAGTCATGTTCAACTGTTTTTATTGGAACCATCTTTTTGCTTGGTAAACCCTTACAGCATTTGATACCTCTAGCGAGTATTTTCTTTTCACACAGAGTGCTTCTCTGAAATGACGGGTCTAGCTGTGTGTGATGCTGCCTTCAAATGCACTTCATGAGCTCCCTTTTTCAAGTCGTAACAACTTTTCGTACTTCTGGTCAAAAATAAAAACAAACTGGACCCTGTAACAAAAGTCGTTTTTGTTGATGGTTGTTTTATTTTACAAATCATGCAGCTCAACGCTACTTGGTGTGCTGGATCGGTAGAATGCAGAGAACAAAATGTGCATCATGTAATTGATTTATTAAAAACTAAAAATGCATGACAACTAAAAGTCAGACAAAGAGTGAAAATTTAAACATTCAATAACAGTAATAATTTACATAGAATGACAAATAGTAATATAATAATATAACACATCACGTTTACCATCAGTTGTTGACGGAGCTTTTATCACATCATATCACTTTGTTGGGTCATTCATGTGTGTTTATCTCATAATTATATTTCCAACAGCAGGTGAAGGCAGCATCAGCCCATCCCTTTGGCTGTTCAAAACGATGCACTTGAACAAGATGTTGAGCCATGAAATTTTAAGCTTTCAGGTTAGTAGGATATTGACACAGTGACTTGGGTGGAAAGGTGAGTTAAAGCAATGAAACTGCTATACCAAATTAATGAATGGAAATTGCCCATGGCTCACAGACTACTATATGACCACAATCTCCCTGTGAAGACTTATTGTGACAAGTATTATATAATATATCACCTATCCCAACTGTGAGGTTCAGGTTATGAGAGAAAAACGATCCTTTCCATAGTCTACACCAAAGCCTCTTGAAGTCTGTTCAAATCTAGAACGGGAGATGGGTGAGGTGGGACTTTGTGCTGTGTTGTTGTTGTGTTGGCATGCCCGGCTTGCCAGTAAGTCAGTCAGAGCTGGGTGAGCAGGTGAAAGACAGAAGAACATGAAAACACAGATAATCCCCCAGCGATGCTCACCTCGTCCTGCCCTCTATCCCTCCCTCCCTCCATGTTTCTCCCCCTCTGCCCACTAGCCTGCTGTGTGCCACTCCGCTGCCCTCACCACCTCTCCTCCAACTACCCTTTACCCTTCTCCCCCTCTTTCTCCTTCTGCATCTCTATCTCTCTCCTCTATCCCCCTCTCCTTCTTCCCCCAATGTCAGGTCTTGCCAAGCTGTCAGTGGGGCAAGGTGTGGAGGGGAGATAGCAACACGCGTGCACAAACACACGCACATGCACACAGAAAAACACATGGCAGTTATGCAAGCTAGACTAGGCTATCTGGGGCTGTGGTACCTTTGATGCGCGCACACACACACACACACACACACACAGAGTGGTAGTCGTTCGCCTCAGCTTTGCTCCGCTCCGCTTCGCTTGGCTGCTTGACTAAAGCTAAGCCCTGGTTATCCAGGCTGCTGAGACCAGGCTGCCTCTCATACACACAGACACACACACAGGCACATGGTATGTGCAAGCATAGACAAGGTATGCGTGCCCATGATGCATGCAAACACAAATTCAAAAATGTCGATCTTGCGAGCATAAGCACATACATGTATACACACACACTGACAGAGCACTGACAGACCAGTTCAAGACAGATTCACTGGTCCACAGCTGCTGGTTTGTACAGTGACAAACTGAACCAAGCACCTGGACCACTACAGCAGGGACAATTATATGACATTAAACCATATCTTACATGTATTGATTATTAAATGAAAATCAACTACATAATTGTAGAATACCACACTGGAAATACAGTCCATGGCTGTGTGCTCTCGCTCGCTGTCAAAAGCCATGGCCAGCCATCACCTTGTTCAGATTTAACAAGGGTGATGGCAGGGAGGTAAAGGATTGTTTTCTCTCTATTTTAGCCTGATAGACAGGCAGGTACAATTATGGTGTTGTCAGCACCATCTAAGTCATACAACCAGGAACACAGAAATGAGAGCCTGAAAAAATACCAAGGTATCCCAAAAAAGCACAAATTCTCCACAGTTTGCAGGACATTTTATTCACGGTCGTGTTAAATGATAACAACGTCAGCGTATATCACCATTACCAATTTATCAACCCATCTGCAAAATAGACATGTTGCCACTTTGTCAATATATCTACAGGATTGTCTACAGGATTCTGTCCGGACTATTGTCTTCATAATATAGTGTCTGGTTTAGAGTGACAGGAAAGATGGGAGACAGGCTAAAAAGGCTTTTTCTATTGACAGTACTTGAGAGGAGCTTGTTCAATGCCACGTTTCTTGACTTAAAACTGAAATCATTAGCCTTTCCTAAAGAGGCTGTGGGATCCGGAGGCAGGTCTCTCACACACACACACACACACACACACACACACACACACACACACTCAAATTCAAATCACATTCTGCTCCCTACAACAACTTTGTTAGGCTGTATCATATTGTGATGATGTGGTTTTGATAAAGCTCTGGTTGCCTAACGGAAGAACAACTAATTCGCCCACTTGTGAATTCAGTTTTTCCCCAAACATACCCCACCACAATATTAGACATGCCAACCACAAGCAGATTCCCCAAACTGACACAATAACACATATTACCAGTGCTTCTTGTGCAGCACGTACACGGCCTTTTCCACTGCTGACAATGTAAATCCCACCCCAGCTCACCAGAAATAGGCTTAACCTCAGAACCTGTGGGAAAAGCTGAAATCATTCTATGAAAATCATGCTGCTAATCAAACTAATCTCCCAGTTTGAATTATTATGACAAAGCTGTTTATTTCCCAGATAATCACAGAGAGGGAAAGCTTATATGTTTGAGGAAATGGGGGAGGGGGTGGTGATGGTTGTCAGGACCACATGGTCAGCCCGTCGCGTTGCCCATCTGGGTCCCATAAAGGAAACATGGGGGCCAAGGCCACCACATGCATGATGCCCGTTCAGCCATGCGATGCAATGAATACCTTTTTATGGTGATGAGAGAATAGAGACCTGCTCTAGTAAGAATAACACTGTTTTAATAATAATAATACATAATTTCTAGAATTTTTATTAAATAAATCCCTCAATCCTGAAATGGGACGTGCCTAACCTTGCAGTGTAGTGTTGTTATGGTAGGGAGGGAGGACCTGGAAATCCTCAATCCTCAGAATACTGGGCATTTTGAAAGAAAATGTACAATAGAAATATGCTAAATTCTCAAATGAAATGCATGTCCAGCCATACATGACCAGCGTCTCCCTTTGGCTATGGGCGATTACAAATTCTGGAGAGAAAATTTGGTTTTAAAGCCATAAAACATTTCTAGCATTATCCTTTTTTTTTGGCTTGTCCAAAAAAAATAAAAAATGGCTGAAAACAGATTAAAAGAAATGTGAGCACCAGGTAACCTGCTTTGGGGTCAACCAGTGCGCTGAAAAAGCAGTGGGCAGTTTAAAAAAAACAGTGGTTCATGTTCACCTTATTCTTCAAAATGAAGAATAAGAATAGGAATAACGAGAATAATTCCCCATTAGATGGGCTCATTAACCAAATGAATATGGTCACAACAAGTTGGGGAATTAATGAATTAAAGGAAAAAGCACAACCCATGCCCTGACAGAGAGATGGTACAGCAGTGGACCATTTTACTTACAGTGTGGTCGCTAATTGAAAACAATTAGTGGACCAGTAGAGAGCAGAATTAAACTGTACCCTTTTAAACCTTTTTTTCCCTGACAGTGTGTTGACCATATCCGAAAAAATAAGTGTACCAGTAGACAGTAAAATTCAACTATACCTGTTTAATCTTTTGTACCTTTATTCTGATAGTGTGGCGACCAATTGCAAACAATTAGTGGAGCAGCAGACAGTGAAATTGAGCTAGCATACTTATTGGTAAGCGAGAGCTCATTCCCCCTTGGTTGTGCTTAATTAAAACTAAACACTGACTGCTTGGAGAAAAAAAATAATAATTCACACAAGGCGCCAGAGTTGGCCATGAAATCTTATTGGTCATGTTGGCTTCTTTGCCCACTCCTGAGTTCAGTCCCCCGGTCTGTCCGTTTACAGGAGAAACAAAATAAACCCTCTCTTACCTTTAACGGAACGCGGCTTGGCCTGTTTTCGTCTCGACATCTCTGGTCTCAAAACGTTTTTCTTTTTTTAATTGATTCTCTAATTGTTTTGTTCCGTTCCGTGTTTTCAGTTAACCATGCAGGCGGACACAGTCGGGTTATCTTTCCTCCTCCTCCACTTCGCTGCTGCTTCTCCGCCTGTTGCAATGCGGCAGCTTGAGTCTCTGTGTGGGGAAACGGCCGTTAGTCCAACGTCAACAAACCCAGCACACCGAGAGGGAAGCCGGCTGGAAGCGACACTCGGATCCTCTAACACAATCTCAACTCCAACGGTCGCTCGGGCTCGCTCAACCTGTAGAATAAACTGAACAACTCCCCGTTCGTTTCCTCCTCCTTCTTCTTCTTCTTCCTTAGAGCGTGCCGCGACGCCGACAGCCTCTTTCTTTTTTTTTGTTGGTAACTTGACGTTTCTCCGCACGCGCTTTGCTCACCCCGGTACAGACCCGCCGCTCCGAGCTCCAGCACCGGCGGACCGGGAAGCGAGCTGCCTGCCACGCGCGCGGCAAACACCTGAGTAGGTCCGCGCGGTAATGAGGAAAAGTGACAGCAGCAACGTCCGTGCGCGTGGTGGTGGTGCTACAGCAGTGCGTGACGGTCCCGGTGAGGAGAAGCGACGGAGAAATTCTTTCGAAACGGGATTGAAACGTGTCTTCTTCTTCCCCCCCGCTCCTCGCGTCTTCGTCGGGGCTTTTTTTGTTGGAGCAGTTTATCGCAACTATTTCAGGGTTTTTCTCTTCCCCTCCACCGGTCCAGGAATACGGCACCGACCCGAACCGACCAGCCTCCCGTGTTCCGTCCCGCTATTCTACACTAGGCAGTGGTGGTGGTGGTCTGGTGGCATGGACATTGCAATCTTCCCCCTGCATCTCCACCCCGAGGGGACTACTGTTTTTACTACCCCCGCTTTCTTTTTGTTAATATTTCCCAATGCCCCACCGGCGGTATTAATATCAGCCTAATATTTCTGCTAGTCTAACCCTTCGCTAGCCTCTGTCTCCCTGCTTTTTCTTTGTCCTGACTCTGGCTACCAGTCTCCCTCCTCCTCCTCTGCTTGCCTCTGCTGGCGGGGCTGCGGCGCAGACACACATAATAAAGCCAAGGCAGGCAGTGCTTGGCTGGAAATGTAGCCGCGTCCCAGCAGGGGGATGTGAGAGAAGGGTCCCGGCGGGGGAGCGCTCTGATCCCGCAGGGAGCAGCTCGGCACAGCCCGGGTTGGCTGAGGCAGAGAGGTAGGAGAGAGGCAGGCAGGGCTGACAGAGAGAGAGAGAGGGGAGCGAGGGGGAGAGTTAGGCAACAGCGCCCAGCTGTGGCCGACCGTCGCAACTACAGCTGGGACTCGGAGAATACAGAGAGAGGGGGGCGGAGGGAAAGTGTGGAGCGGGATAAACTGGGATGTGGAGGAGTATAGCTCTTAAATCAAAGATGCATTAAGTACGTTTTACTGTCCTGTAGCACAAAATAACCATGATATACGTGTGTTTGATAGGGTTATTGGTCAGTACCGTGGACTTAACAACTACTTTGCCAGGTGCTGAGAAAAAGCTCCCACCACCTATTGACCTTTCTACCTGCTCCACGATGGATGATGGGATGCTATGAGTGAGCGACCGGACTCGCAACACATTTCATTCTCAGGCCAAAAAAACAAATGACAAAGCAGTATTACTATGAGAGTATTTAGCATTACCTCTTCACTAGACTTTTCTGTTGAATATCTGCAAATGTGGCTTTATTATTTTTCAATTGCATGCCACCTTGAACTGTGCCAGAAATTTGTCCATGCTGTTTCAACTCTCTGGTCGCTGATAGAGGTTGATAAATCATAGATGCATTAATTTCCCTTGGTGTAAGCTGGTATGGCAAGGTGTGTCACTCGCCATATCTTAGCCTAAGTGATTCCAAATTTGACCATATCGTTTTTATTACTATGACAAAGCGCTAGAAGATCAAGCAAAAATCACAGGAAATTTATTTGGAAATCATATATTAAAAAAATCACAGGAGTCTTCAGGACCGATGTTCCCTGCTGAGAAGAAGAATCCCTGTAAACTGTGCATTTCGTGATCTCCATCTACTAATTTATCACAGTGACCAAAAATATATACAATCAATAATAAGTCATTGCTCCACATTTCCCCCAGAAAGTTAGTCAATAAGCAGGTTTGGAGGTTTTGGTGACAAATTCTACTACATTCAGGGACTTTGCTTGTACCTTCAGGTCTAGTAAACTGGCAGCCCTTGGTTAGTTGTGTGGTAAAGTTGTGTGGAAAACAAATAGGCTAGTAGGTCCTTTTGCTTGCTGACCTTACTCGTAACTGTACACCCATGCAGACCTGAGTTTAAATTTTGCAGAGAAAAGTATTTGTGTCTATATTTTAGTCCAGCAACTCGGGAGAAGACTTGAGGCTGGAAGGGCAACACAGAGCTCACAGGAAACAGTGGAATGGATTCAGCCTGCTGTGGTCCGTTCCCTTTCCGTCTCCAAATGCTCCCAGTTTCTTCAGGGTTTATTATTTCACTCATTTGTGGCGGATTAATTTGCTTAGAGCAGTTTTTGACAGGATTAGTTTAAGCCTATTCATTTGGGTTGAGCAGAACCTAACCGTGCGTAATGGACATTTTCCGCAATTTGGATGGAGAACACATGAAATGTCTGTCTTAACACACAGGCATGAGCACAAGAGAACACAGACCCTTGTGTTGCAGTGCTGTACCATCAAAGGTTTAAATTCTTTTAATGTCTGTTGTGTCTTTTCTCTCTTCCAAAATGCCTCGTGGCGCTTTCCTATGGCGTTTTGGGTATGTTACTCCAAGACAAAGAATTGTATTTCCTTCAAAACGCTTTTCTCTCCAAACTTTTTCACATCAGAGGTCACTTCCTGTCACAGTGAAAATGAGCCATTTGCCTCATAAACATAATTCAATTAGCCACAGGAGTGTGTGTGTGTGTGTGTGTGTGTGTGTGTGTGTGTGTGTGTGTGTGTGTCTTCAAAGCTCCTTTATTTCCAGTAAAGAAAAGAGGGACATGTCTGTGGACAATATCAAGCAGACAAAGAGGAAAAAATAAAAATCACTGGGTGCTTTGTTCTTCACTCTGTGCTCCAACTGAGTGCTCTCTGACCGCAGCTGAGCTTTTCCATGTTCTCTCTCTCTCTCTCTCTCTCTCTCTCTCTCTCTCTCTCTCTCTCTCTCTCTCTCTCGCTGGCTTTTCCCTCTCTTCTCGCTGGTTGTCATGGATAACTGGGTAACGTGGAGCTCCCTGTGCTGACCAGCAGGACTACTGCCCTCCGCAGATTGAGCCTCCCTGCCCCCACCCCACCCTGGCCTCCCATGGAGAGACAGAGCGGCCTTTAAGATTGACCCCCCCGCCGGGGTTAAGGGGGCCCTCTTGTCTCTGTGCCCTCCCTCCGCCTCACCCTCCAACCTCCCTCCCTCTCCCTCCCTATGAAATGTGTGCACGCCAGGAGACCCGTGTGTGTGTGTGTGTGTGTGTGTGTGTACAGCTCCCCCAGTGTGAATGCCGCTGGCATGGAGGGGCAAAAGCCCCCACTCGGTGGTTGGTCCCCCTCAACCCTGTTCCCCCTCCTCGTTTCTGCCGGTAAATACAAAGAGTGGGAAAATAGCCCACATTACAAGCTCCTTAAGGGTCAAGGACAGGGCCCAGTTTGAATGGCTTCTAAGAGTCGTATTGTTGAATCACATAGCTAGCGATTACACCCTCTGTCATCTCCGCGCGGATTTGGCTTTTTTATACACAGAACAAGAGAACATCAAGTACTGGCTACTGAATAAGTCGGCCAACAGACGTGGTGGGAATTGATACAGACAGGGCATCAATGGAATAAGCCAGGGACAGATGTAGAATTAGAGCCCCAAAAATGGGGATTTGGCTTTGAGATTTCATACCTCAACAGCAGTAAATTCTACAGCGGTGTGGACTGTGAGGGTATTAAACTGCTCAGATTGTGGCCAGGAAAATGTAAGACGCCAGAAGTGGGAATTTCATTAAATATGTGCTGGGAATTCGGTTGTGATGAGACTGCCGCGTTGCAAACATGATCTTGTTTTAATCTAGCTCACGTCTGATGAACAGGTCCTAGCTCAACCCTTTTACTCAACAACTTTGATTTAGTCGATGAGGAGCTTGGTTTTGGTCAGTTTAGCTTTTATGAATGGCACAATCTCACTCTTGACAGTGTCAGCCGTGTAACTCTCCCTCTCCACAAACTGGACACTGTTACAGTTTACAGTGAAATCATTTGCCCCTCCATCAGTGACATAGCTCAAGCTTAGAACAGAATACAACTGAGCGACACGATGGATCCGACAGTAGATTAGACAGTAAATTGTTCCACGTGAAGATGGAGTGCAGAGTCTGAACATCAGTATTAAACACATTACAAACGGACTCAGCTGAGTGCAGAGTCAGGGTCACACACACACTGCTGACAGCTGACTGCAGCTTCTCACAAACACACATATAGTGAGAACAGATGCACAATAACCACATGCATTTATTAGATCTCTCTCTCCCTCCCTCTCTCTCTCTCACACACACACACACTCTCCCTCATATCACCCTGTCCAT
Source organism: Hoplostethus atlanticus (assembly GCA_034670405.1). Taxonomy (NCBI): domain Eukaryota; kingdom Metazoa; phylum Chordata; class Actinopteri; order Trachichthyiformes; family Trachichthyidae; genus Hoplostethus; species Hoplostethus atlanticus. The sequence continues at coordinate 16,223,097 of JAXDDX010000001.1, forward strand.
CTAGGCCTTCTATTCCTGAGGTGGCGAGGCAGTGCAGTCTATTCTCCAAGCCTTCACAAAGCGCTCCTAAACATCGGTCCACTGTTGCTGCTCGCTTGCCTGCCACCAGCGAATAGAGTTCATATTATATTTATGTAGCCTAAAGCACATTCTCTCCCTGTCTTCCTTTTTCCTTTCTCTCGCTCCTCCCTCTCTTTCCCTCTCTGTCCCCCCTTCTCTCTCTCTCTCTCTCTCTCTCTCTCTCTCTTCCCCCCCCTCTCTCTCAGTGTCTTCTGTTGTGTTGAACTCTCGCCAGCCCCACTAGGTCTCCCCTCTGCAGACAACAATGTTCCATCTCGCTGCTTTTGCCCTAGATATAGGCTATTTTTATAAGAAATAATTAGACACATAACTGATTTAAGTACTGCAAAGGCGCGCTCTTTTGTCTCCACTTAACGTGGGCTGGGTGCACAATGCCAAAGGTGTAAAGTGTGTGTGTGTGTGTGTGTGTGTGTGTCCTGATGTAATTGGTATTTTTCATGCATGATTTGAATCTTATATGAATTTTAATATAATTTAGTGGATTCACAAGGCATCCAGTGTGTGTGTGTGTGTGTGTGTGTGTGTGTGTAGGTTGCATTCATTACCCGATCCAAAAGGTGAGAACTAAGAAAAACATTTGGCCCGCGGTCACATCTTAATAAATATTCAGTATAGCGAGAGAGGGAAAAAGATGAAAGACATTATTTTTAATATTTGTTTTTGAGCCTGTCGCTAAGCTTCTTCTCTACACAGTCTTGCTTGCCAACCGCGAGGTCTTTGCGGAGATATTAGTGTTTGTGTATGTGTGTGTGTGTGTGTGTGTGTGGAGGCCGACTGCCACAGGGATCCCAGCTGTCTGAAATCACTAAGGAAAAGAAAACATAATGGTAATGATGTTGATGACGATGATGATGGTGATGACTGTGGTAATTATGATTTCGATGATGAGAGCAGTGATTTTATTTGTTGTGGTGATCGCTGGCCTCATTTTGATGATGCTTAGGTGATGCTTGTGATTAGGATTTTGTCGATGATGAGGACAATGATAGTAAATCTAATGTAGATGAAGGATGTTGGTAATTTGGAGAGTGATTGTTTTTGGGTCACATCTATGTTGAAATGGTAGAAGTTGGGCAAATCATTCATTTAATGTGTCTTTTCAGGTCCATTCAGACATGTTGTGATATATGTGATATATGTCGACAAGTCTATAGATTTCACATCCACGTTCAGCACACGGGCCAGACAAGTGAACTCACAATTGAGAGCAAGATACTTTTAAATCGGGTGTTAGAACTTGTAGAATGCAGCCTCATGCCACGCTAGCATGGAGGCGCCCTCTGTGTTGTACCTAGGATGTCCTGTCCTCCCTAGAAACCACCTAGAAACGGTCTAGTAATTATGTCACTGGTGAACTCATGGTGAAAATGTATGTTATTCTGGATGCTATTCTATTTTCCACACTTGACATTGGAAAAATAAGAGCTACATTAGTGATGTTATTACGTAGAAAACAACATCAGCATCATCATACTACACTTAAGAGTACAGTTTACATGGGTGGTTCTGACTGACGGTTATGCACTGAGCATATTGGACATAGTCTGAATCAAGTCTGGGGTCAAGTCAATTTCGATTCAGACAATTTCAATTGTAAAAGGAAAATGCTATTTGTTTGCCGATGATAGAATGTCCATTATCAGTTAACTAGTTAATTGAACTAGTTTGCCCTTTTCTGGGTGGCATTTTGTAAGTGGCCCAGTCAAAGAGAGACAGGGCCTCTGTACTTTTAGTGGATGCTATCAAGATATGTGCTGTACCTCAATTCAAGAACAACTCTGGTATCTGAAAAACAGCTGGTTAAACTATTGTTCACTTAACACCGTCTGTTGAATTCACTGGTTTCACGCAGAGGAATTACAAGTCCAATTCTTGTGTGTGTGTGTGTGTGTGTGTGTGTGTGTGTGAGTACAAGAGAGAAAAACAGAGAAAACGTGTGTTTATCTGCTTGTATTACTACACATACATGCACACGCGCTGACACACACACATCCATACTCCGGTGCGTGTATCTCCCTCTCTCAGGGTCCCGTCTGCCTCAGTCAGAGTGAAAGGGTTGTTATAAGAAAAAACAGTGGCAATGTGACAACACTCCAGCAGAAACCAAAAAGGCTTCTCTTTCTTTCTCTCTTTCTTTCTTCCTGTTCTCCTTTCTCATCGAGCGCTTGGCTGTAACAATGCCATGTCTCCCCCGACAATCTCTCTCTGCAGGGAACCCACCCCCTTCTTCCTAATTTCCCTACATCCGTAATAGAAAACAGTCATGTTAAAGAGCGTCATTAGTGCCAGGCCATTTTTTTGTTTTCTTATTCTCGGAAGAAAGAAAAAGTGTTATCTGTGGCGGACAAACTTAACCCAATTAAGATCTGGTGGGGCGTAGGGGCTTGGCTCAGGACTCAGCTGGGACAGCCAGCCTGCCAACCAGGCACCCAGCCAGCCAGCCAGCCAGCCAGGCACCCAGCCAGCCACCCAGCCAGGCACCCAGCCAGCCACCCAGCCAGGCACCTAGCCAGCCAGCCAGCCAGCCACCCAGCCAGGCACCCAGCCAGCCAGCCAGCCAGCCACCCAGTCAGGCACCCAGCCGGCCAGCCAGCCAGGCAGGCAGGCAACCAGCAAGTCAGCTAGCCAGGCACTCTGCCAGGCACTCAGTCAGCCAGGCACCCAACCAGCCAGCCAGTCAGGCAGGCAACCAGCCAGCAACCCAGCCAGGCACTCAGCCAGCCAGCCAGGCACCCAACCAGCCAGCAACCCAGCCAGGCACCCAACCAGCCACCCAGCCAGCCAGGCAGGCAACCAGCTAGCCCCCCAGCTAGGCACCCAGCCAGTCATGCAGGCAACCAGCAAGTCAGCCAGCCAGCCAGCCAGCCAGCCAGCCAACCAGGCAGGTACCCAGCCAGCCAAGCAACCAGCCAGTCAGCCATCCAACCAACCAGCCAGCCACTCAGTCAACCAGTCAGCCAGGCAGCCAACCAGCCGGGCTGTCAGCCAACCAGCCACTCGGCGAGCCAGCCACTCAGCCAGCCAGCCAGCCAGCCATCCTGGCATCCTCCCAGCCAGGTACGCAACTACTCAGTCAACCAGTCAACCAACCAATTGACCAAGTTCAGGGAGGACAAAACCAGAACAGGGAAAAGGGTAGAGGGTGACTTGACTACTCTTTGCCTGGGTCCTCCTATTTGTTATATACATGTAAGATTTATCTGATCATTTCTGTCTGTCAATAATGCAATGAATTCACATGGTGTCATTTCTCAAATAGACCATTTGTAATTAACTAAAGGACAAAGGACCCCTTGTCATATGCAAATGTAGATTAAGACTGAGACATCAACACACACACACACACACACACACACACACACACACATGCACGCCACATGATCTGTACACAAGTGCCAGATACACACTCTAACAGCCAAACATGTTGATAATTACAGCTTTGCTATTGAAAGGTGTTATCACAACAATTAACACCCTAATGTGTGTGTGAGTGTGTGTGTGTGTGTGTGTGTGTCCGCGTGCACACCTTCGAGTGATTCAGACGGATGGGTGGTGAGGAGGTGTGTTCATTCCATTAATTCCACCACACAGCCGCGACACCACACACACAGACACACACACAGCGAGGGTCCGATGTAACAATGAAACAGTTTTACATTTGCTAAAAGTTCCTGTGAATTCTGACACAATGGCACCAGGAATAGTTGGAGTGATACATTCTGATTGATATCCAGTGGGGAGCGGAGAAGAAGAGGAGGTGGGATGGGGGCGGGGAGGGGAGGGATGAGAAACAGAAGGAGGTAGAAGCACACGGGAGTGGGAGATGAGGGGAGAAAGACGTGGGGGGCGTAACCTGCCGCCGCAGAAGAGGATGGAGGAATGGGAAGAAGAGGTAGAAGAGAAGGAGGAGGAGGACATTGGCAGGAGGAAGGAGGAGAGATTTTTAGGAGAGGAGAAGGAGGAAGAGGAGTAGGGGTGGAAGAGAGGGGTGAGGGTCGAGGGCAGATGTGGGAGAACAGGGGGAATGACGTAGTGATTATTTGCAGAGCGGAGTGGAGGAGGAATAATGGGAGGCAGGGGAGGAGAAGAAGTAAAGGACAAGCTCTCCCAGCTGTGCGTGCCTGACTCCACCTGCAGGTGGATCACAGACTTCCTGTCTGACAGGGGAAACACATCTCCGACTCCCAGTCCACCAGCACGGTTCCCCTCAAGGCTGCGTTCTTTCCCCTCTACTCTTCTCCCTGTATACCAACAGCTGCACCAGCTGACACCACCCTTGGGCTCATCTCTGGTGAGGATGAGTCCGCCTACAGGTGGGAGATTGAACATCTGGTGACCTGGTGCGGTCAGAACAACTTGGAGCTCAATGCTCTAAAGACAGTGGAGATAGTGATGGATTACAGGAAGAACCCAGCCCCACCCACCCCCATCACCCTGTGTGACTCCCCAGTCGACACTGTGGAGTCCCTCCGCCTCCTGGGTATCATCATCACCCAGGACCTCAAGTGGGAGTTGAACATCAGCTCCATCACCAAAAAAGCACAGCAGAGGATATACTTCCTGCGGCAGCTGAAGAAGTTCAACCTGCCAAAGTCAATGATGATGCACTTCTACACCGCCATCATTGAGTCCATCCTCACCTCCTCCATCACCATCTGGTACGCTGCTGCCACTGCCAAGGATAAGGGCAGACTGTAGCATGTCATTAGCTCTGCTGAGAAGGTGATTGGCTGCAATCTGCCATCTCTCCAGGACCTGTACGCCTCCCGGACCCTGAGGCGTGCAGGTAAGATTGTAGCCGACCCTTCCCACGCTGGACACAAACTCTTTGAGTCACTCCCCTCTGGCAGGAGGCTGCAGTCCATCAAGACCGAAACCTCATTGTACATTGTACATATTCTTTAAACTGCACATTGTGAACTTTTGCACATACCCTTGGTTCATATTTCTGCACATTCTGCACAAAAAATGTACAGGTCTTTAATTTTCAGAACATATATATGGCACATATTCTTTTTATTTTATTGTTATTATTATTTTTTTGATTTCTTATAATATCTTTTCATATATTTAGTGTGAATTTTTCTCTTTTATATTGTATTCTTGACCTTTGATTTTTACAGTACTTGCTTTTATTCTTGTTTTTTAGTCTTCTCTTGCTACGTTCATTGTTTTGCACCAAAACACCAAGTCAAATTCCTTGTATGCAAAAACATACTTGGCAATAAAACTGATTCTGAAAGAGGAGGAGAAAGCGGGGCGAGATCCTGGGGAAATTTTGACAACTCTGTTTGTGTTTGTATCTGTGTGTTTGACTACATGTTTAATGGACGGGACTGTTATAGTAACTCACATTTAGTTTCACCCCAGATTATTCAGTCTTCTTATTTCAAAAGGGAAGTTTTGTCTTTTTGCCTGTATAAAATCATCCTTGTGTACCTGGTAGATCACTCCCTCTGGTGATGCACACCACAGCACACTATGTTGAGTAATAGTAGTCAACTAACATTATCCAAAGTAAGAAGACTGAACTTGTAGTAATAGAAAAAGTGTTGAAAAAAAAAAATATCATTACCTCAATATCGCTGATGGAGCCAGGTTTGTTTTAGAAAGTATTTCAGGTGAGCAGATACGTATCCATCCGCTGTACAGTGATTTTTAGCTGTACACAGTCTCCTATTCACTTAAACGGGGGAAGTGGTCCTAGGTAGCTCAAATCTGTGTTATTTTTGTATCCTATTTTGTATAAATTTCGCAAATCTCCTACACAAAACTGCCAGACTTGGCCACATTTACCTACCATACTTAGCTTTAGAGCTGCTACAAGTTCTCATTCTCTCACTTTTAACATAATGATACTACTCAACATGGTGCACGCTAAAGATTTAGCATGGAGCACTGAATGTACACCACCACTGAATTTATAACATTGAAATATTTTACTTTGAAAACCATGTACCTGAATTTATTGGTTTTGAATTCATTCAATTCGGTTGCCTGTTCTTGGTTCGGATGTCCGGATGTTCTATCTGAATTTTTTGAACTTTCCATTTGACCATTCGAATTTGAGCAACCTGAATAGAGGTTTTGAATATCTGAAACTTGAATTTTTGTATCTAAATTTGTGAACATCGGAAACAACAATGTGAAATTGAGTTTTTGAAACTGCAAAACTTGAAATGTCATATTTGAATTTTGAAGAAGTGAATTAAAAACCAATAAATTCAGGTACACGGTTTTCAAAGTAAAATATTTCAATGTTATGAAATCAGTGGTGTTTAAAAATTCAAATATAAATGTCTCTTATTGGCCTGTTGGTAAATTCACCAACAGGCCAATTTCCCCCAAATTTGGTGTATTCCTTTAAAGACCTGCGTCTGGTTGTATAAAGACCCTAAAAGCCCCCAATAAATCAGAGCTTAGTTCATACAGTAGTTCTGATTAAAAACAACAACAATAATAAAACAGAAGTATGGGCAGGAGTTAACAGTGAATTTTTTGAACAGTGTAAGGGCGCATCACATCACAGTGATGAGCCAAACGCTCAGTTGCTGTAATTTAGTGGGATTATTTTCTTCTTTAGAACTGGTATCATTCCTTCTGGTTATATATGTCACTTGACAACCAGAACACAAGCTCTGGTTCAGTGTACGGTGCTTAGTACAGTGGACACAGAGCTGCAGCAGTCAAAACTTGACTTGGTAGCGCTAGTGGTGATCAATTTAATTTTCTATCTTTTAGCTTTGGTGAATGCTAACGTTTCACTTACGTAATTGTTGTATATTCACAACCGTCAGCTACAGTGCTGTGCAGTGCTGCTCAGGGGCAGCAGTGAAAATCTGAAAACGGGCAGCACTTTCTAAAAATACTACAGGACCATGCTCCGTCAGGAAAAGATGTGTTTTTTTTTAAACTGCTTTTAAAAACTTATTTATGGTGATGTTGTAGTGAGGGATTATCATTTTAATCCGCTATCTTAATAGCAGTTTAAAGGAAAATCAGTAACCACAAATATAAAGAAAAGGGTAGACCATCCACAGACAAATAAACTATATCAGCAATTGGAAACTCAAATTAATGTACAGTAGGCTGTGCTTTAAATGTATTTTGAGGCTTGTTTTAAGACATTTTGAAGAAACTCTTATTTTTGAGTGATTTGTGAAGTTTTCTATTTGCATTACCGTATCACACAATTGCTTTTGTGGGACGTTAGGGTGTTTGGAGTTTTTTTTTTTCTTCTGAACACTTTTTCCTTAGATAGTTGGTGATTTGAGTCTAGTCAGTGGCCCACTTGGGCACCTTCAGCAAAGACCTCAACCCCCTTAACACACACACACGTACACACGCACACCAGCCCAGCCCAGTGAAAGGCAGTGCTTGGCTAATGACACCATTTCAGAAATGTATGCCTTACTCTTGCAGAAGTCCCTAAGGTAAGGAAAATAAAAATATTTCAGTGAGACACTTAAGGTATAAACAAGCTGTTGTTTTCCTACACACACACACACAGACACACACACACACACACACACACACACACAACACTCACGCACAGTGTCCAATCAGAGTGTGTGTAGGCCCGGTGTAATGAGGTGGAGACAGTTGTCCATTACTTCCTGAGTTGATGGGCTCCTCACAGCAGTACACCCACGGCTGGAGGAGAGGAGGAGGACGTGGAGAAGGCGCAAACAAGGAAGGGAATAGGCCTGAATAGACACATACGGAGAGAGAGAGAGAGACCACATACGGAGAGAGAGAGAGAGACGGTCTTTCCCTCTTCAGAAACGTATGATACACACACATGCACGCACTAGAGAAGTGAAAAGTCAAACAGAACATGCACACATGACAGAGTGAGGTCTGGAGACTGATCTTACCCATGGACATCACAAACGTCCTGGTCCTGCAAGGCAAGACCAGCATGGATTTCCCTGACTGATACTTCTTGCCTTGTGTGCACACAATCCTTTGACTGCGTGTCTCGTCCCTTGCAGCCTGCCACCACCACAGATCAGACACTGAGATGAGCCAGGTGAAAGCAGGAACTCAATGTACAGGCCACATTTACATCATTTACAAAGGCAGCAACATAACATAGTAAGGAATCTGCATAGTTTTCAGAGGGGAGATGATTACCACCAACAAGATTCCCATACTGCAAAAAATACATTTCACATATACTTTAATAATGTTCAGAGATATTTTTCAAGTACAAAAATTGGCCAAACATGTGTTTGTATATGTAGATGGCATTCATATGAAATATATTTTGGAGACTGGGAATACATTTATTCTATGCCCCATTGACCACATACATCTGCAAGTATATGCAAAATATATTTATGTACATCATGCATAATACAAATGCAGCATGGGTAATCTCACTTCTTCTCTTCTCTGCTCTTCAATCAAATTTTGTATATATTAGAAATAATAAGTATAGCTTCAAGGCTTTTTGAAAGAGATTAAAAATCAAAGAAAATATAGAGGCTGGGCAACTTGGCTTTTATTTTACATAGTGGAGTTGTAAATCTGTCTTAAGGGTTGTGGAAAGAAGTAGAGCAGGTATAGATCGCCATCTAGAGATTAAATGGAGTCACTTCATCACACAGAGTGAGCAACATGTTGCATGCACACACTGTAACCTGTATGGATTTGGTTTATGGCCACATCTGTACTCTGTTACTGATATCCAGAAGTGGTACAAATATTCGACCAAATTGCAAATAATTCTCAGCATTTGTTTTGATGGGTTCAGAGTAGCAGACATGAGTGGGGGTATTGCTATTTTAGCTACTCTACTGGTTGTCTTTTAGTTGTAGAACTGATTTTAAGATTGTTCTGATTTTCTCTCAGGCTAGTGTTCCCTCCCGACTACTGTACATCTCTGATTTTTTTCATCCCCTGTAAGTGCAGTCTGAGACCATGAGGCATGACCAGAGGTAACCGGGCCCCTAGGCTTCGACATCCCCGGCCCAAAGAGCACCGGTTGGCAAACTGGCAGAAGGCGTGCACAAATACTTAAAAGCGGAGTAGTACTCTGGAAATACTATTAGACTGCCATGTAAAATTCTATGTTCAAAAATATTTAAGAAATTTCTATTAAATGTTGCAAGTATCCAAAGTAAATGTATATGTTCAATTTAACCCTTTCATGCATGGTGTCCACTGCAGTGGACAGATACGCAACTCCTTCAAAATAAAATATATTGAAAAAAAAGTTATTGGCATGATTTTTCACTTGTTTAAAAGTAAAAACAAATATTAAAAACATATTACTTTGTGATTTAATAATGCATGCATGAAAGGGTTAATATCCTCACATTGAAGCCTGGAAGCTTTGCATCCTTATGACTATTTAAATGGCACTTCTCTAAGTTACAAAGGAAGTAAGTTGTTTTTAAGTTTCTCAAATCTTTTAATGGTGAGTCAAATTCACTTCCATTTCAAAAGGAGTAAAACTGTTCATATGTATGAAAGATCCCTAATGCTGCAACCCAGACAACCGTTCACTGATAAGGGCTGAATGCCAAAATGAAACCCAAAGCAAGTCAATTTGTCGGTACGTCAAATCACCACAACACACGTCTTTATCCAGTTTTTATAATTATTATTATTATTATTTTACACTCCATATGGCTCATTCTCTTAAAAACACTACAACGCTCATCAAAACAAAAACAAAAAAATATTAAAACACTAGTAGTTTTCTTTGAACAAAAAAAATATATCCTTGCCTTTAGAACATTAACACTGTTCCACAAGAAAACGAACCCACAGCACATATAACACTTACATATATTAAAAAATTAGAACATAGGCTGTGCAGGGTATCCACAACATAATACAATAAACTGATGATAACCTTAAAAGAAAAAAAAATATTGTTTTCAGAGATTATTTCTTGCTGGTGTGCATCCTGTAATCTGTACAATGCTGGAACTGTTTTAGTGTCAGTGGTTCCAACACGTCGGGGTGGGCTTCCCAAAACGCCTCGCAGCTCTAGAAGCTCAAGAAGGTTTCTCAAAACCAGAAGAAAGTAACACACTGTGAAATCCCTCGCTCATTCAGTGACATGGAACGAAGAACCCAAGTGTCTGCCCTTGGTGTGTAGGTGACCCTTGGCTGCAGACAGGAAATGCCGTCTTCCCTGCACTCCACAGCAGTAACAAGTAAACTTCAAAGAAATGTCATCAAGGAAACATTGGCAAAGTCCATAAAAGGGAATTGCATAGCTTATGAATTATCAAAAAAAAAAAAAGAAAAAGCATTGGCTAATCATTTTGCACCACTTAAGCCATGAGGACAATAGCAACAAAACACCTAAAAGTAGAAGCATGAATAACTCCATCTTGCTTTACAGAATCCTCCTAGAATTCTTGGCAGACATTAGACGAAAAGTTTCAAAAATAACCGCAAAAAAAAACGGTGGAGTAAAACATAAGAAAAACTTGTAACATTCAATGAAATTTTCCCTTCAAGAGAACATTTGGGAAACCTTCATGAAATTTTCCAGCACCGTCTTGAAACATTGTATGAAGACCACTCAGTATAGTGAAACCCACCCCATGTTTCAGTTTGAGACCTCGATATTCAACACAGAGCAGAGCCCTCTTAGCGCCCGCTGGAGACGTGGGTTTTTGTCCATTCAGCTAAACAAGAGGAGTACTCCTAGATGTTGCTGATCTGGGATCCCTCAACCCTTACCTTGGCCGTGTCATTCAGGATGACCAGGGTTTGTGTGCAGGAAACTAGGTGAAAGTGGGTTAAACAGCATTCTTTTTATGGGACAACTTTAAGCAAGGAGTGTTGGACATTAGACATATTTATTTAAAAAAAATTTATTTTAAAAAGGAGCCTGGACTAGATGAACAATGACGGTGGAGGGAATTAGAAGAACTAAAACGGACTCCACTTATCAGTCATCAGAATACTGTGCCATCCTCTTCCTCACTGATATCGCAACAATAAACCACAGATCTTAATCATTACGTGTTGGACTACTCTCTTGGGAGTTGTGATGAGACTTCTGGGATTTGGCCTGGTCAGGGCTGCTAGATCAGTACTCCTTTTGGAGGCTGTACCAGTACAGGGGTCGGGCGTCTTTAGCTCTTGTTCTGGAGGACGTCTGTGTGTGGGTTGATGTCTCAGCCCGTTCTTAGCGTCGGGGGCCGCTGGGCCGTGGAGGGGGGCCACCTGAGTGGAGGGAGAGAAGAGGAAAGAATGCAGCATGACCAGGTTAGATAAAGGATGGGCTGATTATTCCCAGCATTGGTCCATTACCTCAGAAGTCTTCTGTTTGTTATCTTCTGCATTTTGATGTGGGTGATTTTCAGACCTTTGCTTCCATTGTTTGAGTTTATACTAAATTGCTCTGGATTAACAGCATCAAGTAAATGCCCAAAATGTAAAAACTCAATGTTTATCAACTTTATCAAATAATAGTATAATATATTAGTATAGTATAATAATAAAAATAGTAAAACAGGGATCCCTAATAGAAGTGTATGTGGGAGTCCAAAAGGCTAAGTCCACTACCAAGAAGTGTTTATTTATCAAAAATCTCCTTCCTGTCCAGGGGAGAATAAGGTGGTAAAGAAATCTTAAATCACCAACCTGGGACAGACAGTAGTGGGGTGCGGACACTCTTTAGAGAGGGAGGAGTCCCTCTGCTCCCATGGGGGCCCCTTGGGCCTGGGTGGTATGGAAGAGGGTGGTGGTGTAGGGGCCCACGGGGAGGAAGAGAACCGTAGGGGCTATGCGAGGAGAGGGGGCCCCGAGGAGGAGAGGGGCCTCGTTGAGCTGGGGCCCCGAGAGAAGGACCAGGGGCCCGATGCAAGGACAGCAGGGGAGGCGGTTTGGTTTTGGGATAGGAGCCTAGAGAGAGAAATATGTAATAAGAAGAAAAGCAGCCGGCCTGAATGGCAAAGGTCGTTCTTTGATGCTTTGATTCTAATACTTCTTCAGCTCCAACAGACACACAATATCAGTGCTCTCAATGACATGTGTTGTTGTCTTTCATTGTTTTAACCCAAGTACAACCCAAACCCAAGCAATTAAGTGAGAAATCAAGACCTCAGGCAAGTCCACTGAGTTCTGTCAGGTTTGGCTATAACTATCAAGCTCTAGCTGGGGCTCAGACGATGGCCCCTAGGCTAGGCCCCTTGCTTAGGGCGGTCTCATTGTCTTCATTAGAGAGATTTTGGTCATTGAAAGGAGGTGGCTAAACATGTTAAGAATAGATACAAATCTACAACACAAACAAAGTAAAACCTGTCTGCAGTCTAACCTGGTGAAGGCAAAAGAGGAGTGGGTTGAAGCGGGGGGTGGTCCCCAAGGGGTCCAGGTAACAGTCCCCCAGCTCCCGGTCCAGGTTGGGGTTGAGGGGGCCCAGGTGGAGTAGGGAGCAGGGGAGGGGGCTTTCCCAGGCCTGGAGGTAACATGCTCCCCCTCTCCCCTTCGGTGGTGGAGGCTGGACAGAAAGAGCAGAGGAAGAAAATTAAGTTTAACAGGAAAGGTGTGAATCAAAGAGTGAAAGGACAGGGGAAGATGGGAAAAGAGCGAAACCTCAGTTACTGGTTGCTTTTGCAGTTAGCTTCTCATGGTCCTTAAAATGTGCGTATATCTGTCTGCATGTGCGTAGGAGATGTTGAAACTGCATGAGCGCGAGTGCTTGTAGGTATTACGGTGTAGTCAGTGTGCCACCTTGTAAGTGGTCCTGCCGGGAACGCAGATACTCTGAGATGGTTCCGAGCTCCTCGGAGTAGAGGTGCACCCCCTCGGCCAACAGCAAGAGGAGCTGGCGGGTGTCGGAGGGCACAGCGTGACGCTCAATCTTCTCTCGATCCAAGAAGTCATCCAGCAGCTGTGAGGCCCGCGCGGCAATGTCCGACGGGTCCCTCGGGGGGCGCTCTTTGACGAGTCCGCGCCCATACTCGGCTGTGACGAAGTCCATGGCTTGGTCCTTGGGCATGTTGCGGTGGACTGGGAGGATATTGGTAGGATTATTGGTGAGGTGTCAGAGGGTTGAGGGGGAAAGGTGAAATGAGACAAGCCAAAAACAGCAGCAGCAGTAAAATAGTCGCTCTTACAGGTTTTTTGATCCGCTCATTTCATGTTGAGATGGACTTTTGTTTTTATGTTATGAGCAGAAAATTCTGCTGATGTGATAAATTGTTATTTACAGTTATATTTTGATGTGCTTGGAGTGTGAGCGAGTTGTCGGTGTTTTTTATTGTTATGGGTTTGTTTGTTTTTTTAAGGGGGGGGGGGGGGGGGGGGGGCGAGGTGCATTTACCAATTAATGAACATTTCACAAGATCATGTCTCTGGGCATTTTAGCTGGTAATTCAGGACTGATGTGATACAATCATGCATAAAATAATTGAATTTTCCCTCATTTGCTTTTCGACGTGACATCAATGCATCACCAAATCTTCTATTAACCATAGAAGATATGGTCTATATTTAAACCATCTGATGCAATGAAAAATTCCTTTTTTTAAATATATATTTTCTTTGACTATTTATATTAATCGCTGGTTTTAAAGCAGTTTGGCCATGCAGACCAAACTGGACTGTTTTTGGCATCTTTTGAGTTTACATGGTTTATGTGTTCTCAGCTACAGAACTGAATGTAGTGTGTTGTGGATACAATTACTTGTGTCACATAGTACAGGTTTGTTGTCATTTTGTATTATGCATATTTGTCTATGCATGTTTTTCGTAAAAGCATTTTCTTTTGAAAAATGTCAGTTTTTATTTGCCATCTAAATCATGACGTTTGTGAGCTGAACGGAGGCATTTTGCATGGTACAAATATTGACTTCTAAAGTTATACATGCTCAATGCCTTGTATTTCTGCATGATAGAATTATTTTTGTATAATGATACACCAAATGACAGGAGAAACCATCAGAAAATAACTGAGGTACGTGTTGGATTTTCTGATCGGTTGTATGCAGTTCTTGTCACAATTGTTCCACAAATTTAATAGAAATTGCACATTGAGTCAGCTTGAACATATTTACTTTGTTTTGATACTTTTTTGGAATTAATTTCCTTCAATTCTGTATGTCTATATTGTTAAAGTGTATACATAGAAAAACTGAATGAATACTTAATGCATGTTGCGGATGTGAGATTTCTGAGTGAAAAGCAATCCGTTATCGTAAACATTTTTCCCATCACCAACAAAAACTGTGCGTTACATTCTTAGAGGGCAGCTTACTTATAATCGTAAACAAATGTGATCATATTTTTTATATATATATTTTTATATGAGTGTTCGCTTTAGTTTGAGTTTGCCTTTACATAAAATCCACTTCATATTTTGTGTAAATAAGCCTTACAGAGGCAAAGATGTTGGTGGAATTGACATAATGTGCACTGAAATAGACCGTCCATCGAGTTGAGCCTAGAAGAGGGATAAATGGTTGTAACTGAGGTGGTTTGGCTAGGTTAGGTTGGAAGGGATGAGGGGTAGGGACTTACTTTTGAGGGATTCTGAGAATATGATAACAGTGCAGGAGGACAGAGCTACGTTTGTCTGCTCCACCAGAATACATAACGGGGAGCCGTCCGCTCGGACATCCTGCAGGGCACGGGTCAGGCCCGACTCCGCCTGAAGGTAGAGCATTTCCACTGACAGGCCACGCTCCTGCAAGCACTGGCCTAGCGATTTGGGGTAATCCCTTTGAGAGGAAGAAAAACACTTTGTTAACTTGACATTAATATAGTTGGTGACTGACCTGGCATATAAAAAAACCTGATAAGTAATGAGGTAATCCAATGGACCTCGCTTGCAAACACTGGCCAAGTGATTTGGTTAAATCGCTAAGAGAAGAACAGAGGTGAGTTTAACTTTTCATAACCAATGAAAAAAAACTAACTTTGAGTAATTTCTCTTGTGTGATGATATCCCCCACTTTAGCCATCACCTAGGACAGCATGTGCTGCTTTGTGTGGGACTGAAAACTTTTTTGTACTCATAGATGTGTTTAGTGATGTGGGATGTATTTAGGTAGGCCTCTTACTGGATAGTTTTTGTTGCCAGGAAATACATGGATGAATTTGTTTGGATTTCGTACAGTAAGTGGTTTATGCAAGCATTGTGGTCCATTTGTTAAAGGAAAAATCCACCCTAAAACACTTTAACACTGTTAAAAATGTTTGATGTTTGTTGTTTGATGGTGTATTTTGCTTATTCCCGTGGATAAGTGGCCAAACGTAGAGGACACAATGTCAGGCCAAGATATTTCCAGCGTAGCGTACATTTTTTTTAACTATCCAAAACATCAACGGTAAATGTCGACGTAGACAAAGGGGCGCAAGTCTCGCTTATTCTCAACTGGAAAACATTGGTACCATTATTGCTCGCTCCACCTACATGTAAACCCCACAGCTGAATGGAACAAGTGCAGGCACATTATTTTGGGGTTGTCAAAAGGCATTCTGGGAAATGTAGGAAATCACTAACTGAAGTAGATGAAGCAGGTTGAGGGAATGTGGATACGCTAAAAAGGTAAATTATAAACACAAAATAACTCCTGGAATGCATTGAACATCACAAATTGATGAGAAATAACAGTAAGAGTATCCAAGGGTGGAATTTTCCTTTAAGCAAACATCTGCATTTGACATCTAGTCTCAACTAGCAATGCACTGATACCACTTTTCATTGCCAAAACAAAATAAATACACAACTTTGAGTATCTGCCAATGGATGTTTTTTCCTCAGTAGCTTCACAGCTACAAACATCCATTTGTATGAATTCTTGTGCCCTCACAAGATAAAACATAATTCATGAAATAACCTCATAGAAATATACTTACAATAATCAAACCAATAAACTTTTCTTTAGTTTATTCTACCAAATAACAAGACTGTAGGTATATCTGAAGGAAGGGAACTAAAACTAGGACGTATTTTTCACGCTGCATGTTTGAGACTGATCCATTTTTATTAATGGATTAGATCATAATGTTCACAATTTCTCACATCCAGTTTAACGGCTTAAGAGGTTTAAGATCAGCCCAATACTGAAGCTCAACTGGATCAGTGCATCCCAAATCTCAATAAGGAACAAAAATGATACAAAAAAATTGTTAATTCACTTAATGAGTGTGAGCTTATTTAGACTTTACACAGCTTACTTAACTCAAACTATGCAGTTTGCCCCAAACATGATTACCTGTGATTAGTTGCTGATGGTGGTAGTAAAAAAGCAATTAGATATTGTTGTGCATCATCAGTAAAATGGAGCATTTTGAAATTCAATACTACTTTATCCACCAGGTTGATCGGTTTTACAATAGAAGACTTTCAGTAGTGGCTAGTAGTGGATGTTATGCACTCTCTGGTGGCCATATTGGAGGTCCTCTAGCTGTTCATAGCCATGTTCGTTATCTGTTCATTATCCAACAGCTGGTTTCTAAACATACAATTTGGCCATCTTGGCGGTCTTTTTTTTAACTTGTTTTATCTTGCCATCTATGCTCCGTCTATGCTGTTTTGTCTTATCGTATATTTTATGCAGTTTAATTTTATTTGTTTAAGCACTTTGTGAACCGTTTTGAAAAAAATGCTATACAAATAAAGTGTATTATTGTTATTAACAAAATTGCAAAGACACGGTTAATATCTTTTGGATGGGGAATTGATCATTTCTCCACTGATACATTTTGTTTGGATGATGTGAGCTTATTAGCTAGCAGCTAACCATCACTGTTGTTGCAGATACATCTGATTTGCTCACTAGCTAACATATCTAGAAGAAGCAAACGCCAGTGTTAGTAGTGGCTAGTAGTCACATGTTAATATGAACTAAATTAGCTGGCTAACTAGCCAGCTAACAGTTTGTTCACGTCACAGTAACTACTGTACATTTGGAGAGAAAAAACACCACAATCTTATTCAGGTATCTCTCTTTTTCTGTCCCACCTGTTAGACAATGTTTGCACACAGCCAATTCTCCACTGGACCTCCATGATGGCACCAGATGTTTCTAGATTTGTGACGCAACTGCAAAGCCTGTTTTAGTGAGTACATCATGCTTGAATTAATTTTTGAATGTTGCATTATGTATTGAGATTAAATGTTTTGTGCGCTGTATGTATGCAGCAGTATTAACTAGCAAGTGCAGTCCTTGTGTAATCCTTTGGCAGCAAAAGGAGTGAGTGTAGAGCCATTTATCAGTGTTCACTCAGCATCGGTTCAGAAGAGCATCAATGCTGAACAGTCCACGAGAATGTTAAACCATATTTAGAAAGTAACTAATCGAGTAATATGTCAGTTCACAATACAGGCCTTTTTTTAAATGTAAGAAATGTAAGTTGCTTGGTGAGACAGTGTGACCTAAGTCACATTTGAGCTGTATAGTGAATGGGATTGTTACTCAACAGCATTTGAATCAGAGCCCATATTCAAAAACTTTGCAGTTGTGGTGGGTTAGATTTGGAGGCTTTATGTGAGTGATGCTGCTGGAGTGAATGAGTTTATGCTTTAAAGTTACATTGAAATAGCAGCCTACACTGCATATTCAGAACATGTAGAAACAAATTTAAACTTGACCATGGTAGGCAATTATTTGTGCAGAGTGATATGGCCAATATGCATGTTCAATCGGTTTTCATCCAAAGATTATATGGGTATAAACATTTGATAATATATTTTAATGGATGTGAGAAGGTTGTAAAGTCAATGAACTGACAGCACACTAAAACAGCTGTCACTCTAGTTTGTTCTCCAGGTCACATGTTCAATTCTCATGTGTTTCTTTCTGTTCTGTTCGCTTGATGTCAGAAAATAATTCTGGTCCAATGATGAATGAACCCTTAATTTGTCCATTTTCACCTGATCTTATGCTACAAAATATACTCCTGAGGTCACCAGGAGCATCACAGATGCACAAGATATGTAGGGAATTTTTTCCCCTTGTAGCCTCAAAGTAAGTATTCCTTTTGAGGCCTTAGAAGGACAAGAAAGATGATTTACTGATTTGTTTGAATCACTTTTTTAAGAATACCACACTCATATTTTTGGACAGCTTTTGATTGTGTGAAGATTCTAGGATCATTTTTCTGAGCCATGATCATCTGCTTAAAAATGCAGTCAACTGCAGCTGAGGATGCCATCTTTGACATCCTAAAATTTGGAGCTTTGAATATTTGTTTTGAGCAAGTACAAGCTTTTCCAGAAATGGGGCATAATGGAGTTTGCCACATTGGCCAGAGGCACACTGAGGAAAGGCGTCTGGCTGAAACGTCTGTGTGGCAATGAAAGGAAATAAAATAATGGGAGTGCTGTGCTGGATTTTTATTTAGCATGAGTATTTATTATGTTTAGTGCAACTGCATTTAAGTATGTGGAAATCCAAAGACTGGGGTGATCTATAGGTTAGGTTACTTTCCCGCCAAAAGAGAACAGACAGAACAAGGCGTTCTGTTAACACCATAGACTCATAGACAGCATGAAAACACCATTTGTAGGGACAGAAAGCTCCGTCCATGGCTCTGCCCAGAACGCAGTGGTTAACATTCTTCATTTAATGCCGAAGCACTAATGTCTGTGAATTACTTACCACTTAGTAAACTGAATTCAAGATGCACCACAGCAATGGGCAGTTCACATAAGTACCCTGTAGAAAACTCAGTACAGTGTAATATGTATAAGTGCACTGTAAGAGAGGACCTCCTCGCTCCGTTGACACCATGTCGTGCTCTGCAGTCCCACAGGTAGCCACTGGCTTCTCCCATCTTAATGCATTTAGACCATTCTGGTCATTTAGATATGAGTTGAGCACAGCAACTCATTTATACTTCCACCAGCTGAAACAATGGAATTATCAATATGCCTAAAAAAGAAAATAGGGCTACTCAAAGTATTACAGAGAGATTTGAATCAAAGAACTGACCCAGCTCTGGATTGGGAGCTATATTATAGTTTTGAGACAAATACGCCCTGGGCCCACATTGGTTACTTAAGCAAACCAATTTGACAAGATTGTTTAAATAGATCATTTAAACTGTTGACATTTTAATGGAATTATTTTTATTTTTTTAGAGACACATGACTGGCATGTTTTTCATTCAACACCACAAAGGTTGGTTATTACACACTCGCGAGTCCTGATATTCAGGTTCTAATTATTAAAGAATGAAGAAAGCAAATCCTTCTGTAAACTTCTGTTAACTGTATCACAAACACAATAACGGGATCAGGTCTCGGCAGAGGAATAGACAGAGAACGCAATTTATCAAAGAGTAAATAAAGACTGTAACAGCAAGGACACAAATCACAAGTGCTATATTCACACAAGAGCATGTCATGCTGGAAACAGAACGGTGGGAAGGTGTTCTAGTTGTGTGGTGTGCATTGTTATGTGGCACAAGGGAGGGAGTGTCTCGTCGCATCAGGGATGAACTTGTCTGAACCATCTCATGTTATATGTCAATGGCATCTAGGCCTTGTAAAACCAGAAGGTCGGGAAGGAGTGTCTCTGCAGCAAAGTCTCAATGGAGTGGAGTGCAGACATTATTGCAAATCTAATACCAGTAAAAGCCTGAATTAGTGAATGAATTATTATTAATTTGATCCTATTTGGAGTCTCTATTAAACAATCTAATGGTTCAAAATCAGGCACTAGCTCATAATTTACTTATTATAGAAATTTATGTGGAAGGATAAACTTTAAATAACAGAGAAATCAAGTTTGTATAAGTATTCAACCCCTTTGCTTCGTTCAGGATGAGTTGCCACACTAGCAATTTTTAGATTGTATTTAGCAATTCTGAAAGTTAGTTTCTTTGCACGCTTTTTTAAAAGTTGTCTTTCTTGCTAACAAAGCTAAGAGGCCCCTCATTAAGTCCCCTCACTAGATCTTAATGGGACTCTCCATCAGAATACTGAAACACAGTATGGGATACATGGTTCATTTATTATTATTTTACATTCCAGTCCAGGTATTGAAGTTTAAATATGAATACTTCAATATGCAATATTATAAATATGCAAACTTCATTTCTGTTATTTTAATTTTGTCCTTCCACATAAATTTCAACAATTTTGTTTTCACTTTGATAGAATAGAGTGCTTTGCATAGAACCCAGACATAAAACCCAAATAAATGTGTTTTTGAAATTGAAACTTGAAACTTACGAGCACAGCAAAAGGTCAAGAGGTTTGAATACTTTTGCCAGGCACTGTATTTAATTCATGTAAAATTCACCCCAACACGTCGTTTGGATTTTTGTTTGAAGTACTCACATGCACTGGCTGGTGACAGAGAGGACCACACAGTCGGCAGGCTTCCTCTCCTCCTGTACCTGCCTGTAGAACTTCTGGTACAGGGCTTTACGTCTGTCTGCTGGGCTGCAGCCCTCTGGCTTGGCTGGGATAGAGAAGGAGAGGCCAGAGAAGGGAGGTGAAGGCAGACAGAGAAGAGAGAATGGAGGACAGAAGAAAGCGGGACAGGGAAAGGGAGAAGAATAAGTAGGATGGAAATGAGAGGAAATGTATAGTTCTGCCCAAGATTATTAGCACCTTTGCATCTTATGCAGAAAATGTACAATATCTTCTGAAATAATTGGAAATTGAAACAAATTTCAGTTCATCTGTTTTATTTAACAGTACATGATCAAACAATAAGAATACAAATATTTTAAAAAATCTTTTATTGCTTCAAACTTGGCCATTCTTTTGTGGGCAAATTGTATCCATCTGGGTTATGGCTTCATAAAACAGTATGTTGTGATTTTACAATATAATTGTTAAGACATTGCAATGAAGCCAAACCCAAAAAACGTTGGACTTGTAAACTGGCATCAAGCAGACTTGCATCTGATCAGTTTCCCTTCATGCATCCCTTTCAAATTAAACGCTGAAACCATGGATGTGTCCAATTTCTGGTGTGGCCACTTTAGGGCCTAAACTTTAGGCTACACTGTCACTTTCACTTGTTTGTTAGAAATAAGATTCATTGTTTGTGTGCCTTTAGTGATCAGTACAAAAACAAAACAAAACACAATCTTACCATTTTGTTGGTGCTTGTACCCCTCATACTTCACGTTACCACTGTAGCTGTGCTTTTGGTCTAGTTCTTCGTAACTGAAAGAGCAGCAATTCAAAAGGAGCATCTTTTAATGTATTATCATGAAAAGGGCAACCCCAACTAAAGATCAAAAGCTGGTAAGTCTTCCAGTATCGGGAAGTGAAATCTGCAAGTTATATTTAGCTTTTATACTATCTTTGGTTGGGCACAGAATGTCATTATTTTGCCTTGCCCACGATGACCCCACAAACCAAACCTTTGCTACCACTTTACTTACCAGCCATCATCTGGTAAATTAACTGCTGAAATAATTTGTTAGCGATGAGTTTACCTGGTTGTGTGAACTCATTTGGGTACGCTCACCCAATTCATTTGGCAAGGAACCAGGTGAGTGAGTCACCTGGTTCCGAGCAGCACATAACTCAATGCCAGGGGTATCAAACCGGTGCCATGGAGGGCCGAGAGTATGCAGGTTTTCGTTGCAACCGAACACTACACCAGGTGATTTCACTGATTAGTCCCTCCTCTCTGGTTGAAGGTGTGGTAATCAGTGAAATCACCTGGTATATTCTTGGGTTGGAACGAAAACCTGCATACTCTCGGCCCTCCATGGCACCGATTTGATACCCCTGCTCAATGCGGTCACCAACACTGAATGCCTGACATGCTTCATATCATATTATATAGCAATGCTATATAATCAAGGACATGCACTTGTGAAGACTTGGAATTTGCACTGCCACCTTTGTGTAAAACACAGCTCTGCAGTACCATGAAACAGACAGCACAATAAGAAGGACACCAATAAATGTGATATTGATTTAGACAAATTGCTTCTGTACATAAATGTGTCTATTGGGAGAAAAATGATTATTGGCAGACTAGTGAAGTTCTTGATCCGGAGCAGCTGCACCACTTACTCTCTTTGAGCCTGACTGGAGGGCCGAGACTACACCAGGTGATTTCACTGATTAGCCCCTCCTCTCTGATTGAAGGGGTGCTAATCAGTGAAATCACCTGGTGTAGTCTTGGGTTGGAGTGAAACCCTGCAGACTCTCGGTCCTCCATGGCACATGAATACCCACCGCTGGTATACAGTGTGTCTGAAACCATTTCTGAATCTGATACGGACCAAAAGCTAACTAGCGAACTAAACACTGCATTTGAAGAGGTGTGTCATCAGACGTAACTATTAAAATGTGGGTTGTACATTAACGTACAACTTCCCAATAATAAAGTGGGTCACAGTCCGCGTCACCGTGCTTACTATTGGAGTATATTGATTAACTACCAACCCAAAACTGCTAATAAATGTTAGGTAACTTTCCCTTTAGAGTGTTAAATTAAATTGTAACGGTGGTACCTATCCAGTGCATCCTTGCGTTCCTCTGCCCTGTCTTCTCTGGAGGGGTAAGGCGCTGCTCTCCGAAATGATCGGAGGGGTTGAGCACTGCACAACACAAGAGAGAAACGCTATGAGGCTTACAATGTAACTAGAGTTGACTAATGTAATGATACAGGCTAGTTATGCGTTGGTTAGATCTTCCGTTGTTCTGCTCTGTCCCCAGCTTCTTACCTAGCATGTTAGCCAGTGATGCTAAACCCGCTTGCTGCAAGGAACCATTTTACTTACCTTCCATTTGGGTTGGATTGTGGCCGCCTGCCAGCTCCAGACGATTTTGCCCAAGAAGACATTATATCTGTAACTAACTTCACCAGAAGAAAGCCAGACGTTTAATCACAAAGAGGGAAGAAAACAATGCCGGTTTGATTGTTCAACCACTAACTGTAGCTGAGAGGAGGAGTTTCCCTCTGCCCCTATTTCCGGGTACCGCAACGTCATAGCCAAAATTAAAAAATAAATAAATAAAACACGTAGACCAGGCGTTAATGGAAACGTTGTGAGATATGGCCTTGTGCTGCACTGCATTAAAACAATTATGTATTTATTTATTTTCCAAATTCTAGAGCTAAATTCTTGTTTTTGGCATGAGTAGTTTTTAGAAAAGCAATGGTCACTATGGTTATGGCCTCACTTGTGGGGCACAAGAGCCAAATAACAGGAGACCAGAATATCTCTAGATTTCTCTATATGACTGTAGGGTTTTTATTAGGTTCTTGGTGAACTGCACATGTGAAAGGCCTGTGGTAGTAACCTTAGGCCAGCTGATGGCCTTCATGTACTCACATTGATACAACATTGCGTGTCAAAGGAAGCACGTTGTAAAAAGACATACCAATGGAAAAAGTTCTTAATAATTATTACAAAACTATCACTCAATACATACAGCTTTATTGAAAATTAAAAAGCTAATACACAGTGAATTGAATCGGTTTAGACACAGTTCTACACAAGTAGTCGGGTTGTTTTAGGATATATATAACCCAACCAGATGGTTTCACGTCTATGTGTGCAACAGGGTCCAACACATCAGGAAGTCCACCAAATCATTATGTCTTCACCACACAGATGATGCTACTCAGTCTGTACCTGCGATTTTATTTTACTTTTATAATTTTTTTGATTGTTCGTTTTTAATCTGAAAATCCCCCTTTTCAAGACCATTCAAATTGCAGAACCGAGAACATGCCAACAGCGACCATTGTTGTGTTCCGCAATGCACAATGTCAGGGAAGTTCAACTCCACAGTAAGTTCCCACCACTTTCCAAGGGATGAAGATATGAAGAAAATATGGATTCAGAATGTATGACACAAAGATTTAAATATAGCAGACATTTAATCTCTACGGCTTTAATAGAGGGCAACTATTAGTTATTTTATGTAATTTGATATGTTGACTTGCGTTAACAGTTATAGCATTATGTAATTGATGCCATTGTACTGTATCATTTTAGTTTTACAAAAATGAGTATTTTGAGAGAAAAGAAGAATTCTGAAGCTTCTCAACCTTTCTAGAGTCATTGAGAAGGACAGAGATTGGGTCCTCAGTCTTAAAACACCAAATCATTTTGAGGTCCTTTGAATAACTCCATTTTCATTCCAAAATTAGATATCCACCATTTGGAGAAAGACTCATTTGGAACTGCAACCATGAAAGTAAAACTCATCATGTTGTAATCCTGCCTTCTGTGTGATCTGTGCCATGCATTTTCCCTCAGAATGGGCTTGTGACCCCTGGCTTTTCTCCTGGGGTGCCACAGAACAAATGTACATCATTTGTGATTTCATGATCAGATAATACTTGTCCGTTCACATGAAAATTTGTCTTGCATCACATGCTCTTCTACATCAATTTCAAAAGGACACATACATCAAATCAAATAAATTATATTCTGCCCAGAATAAGCAAAAAGTAAATAGTAACATTTTTGAAGCTGGAATCGACGGTCTCTTTTAAAATATTGAGTGATGAATTTAGGTAACTTTTTTTCTCAAAATGATTAGATACCATTTTGGAATGAAACTCTTCTATATGTCAATAAGTTGGTAATTCATATATCTGGATGCATACAAGGGGAAGGTTGTTAATAAATGTCCTGCATTATTTTCATTGGCAGCTTTATGGAGACTCAGGGAAAACAAAGTTTTAGGTTTCCATTTTCTGATTTTGGACATGGACAACTGACTTAAATCAAGCTACAAATGACTATTGCAGAGCTTAGAAAAGAGAACCCAGATTCATATTGCTGAATAAAGATTAATATCAATTGCTTCATATCTACGATGCTTGATACCTGTCTGACAATACCCTCTAAAAAGTGTTGTCTCAAATAACCCAAATGTGACCACATTGCAGGGTTACTCTAGGACAGAACACATGTTGGGTTGAACTGATGCAACTGCTGAGTTTGTCTATTTCAATCTAGAAGTCGGAGTGATTATTTGACCCATGTACTGAGTGAAAATAACTACTGCTGGGTCAAATGGTACCAAATCAATCACTACTTTTATCACATTGAATAGGAATATTTATTATTAATATTAATAATTACATATTATATACCTTTATAATATTTTATCACTTTTTCTTCCCATTATATTGTATTTACAATAGAGAAAAAGCATGAATGTATACACAAGCACCAACGCACACACATACATACACACAGTCACAGGGGTGAAGTACTGATGGTACCCTTTTGGACCTCAGAGCTGGCATAGTGACATTTTATGGATGTCCACCCCTCCAACTGTGGCCTTCAACTAACTCCCCCACGACTACCATCCAAAAGGTGGAGGGTCTGCCTCCTGAGCCAGGATGTCTGCTACGGAGTCCGACCACAGCAACAGCCCCTACCCGATGGTCTACTCGATGACCTGCTGGTTCATCTGCCTGATTTCAATGCTGCCCTGGAGGCCCTAATGGACATGTTTCAATGGTTAAGGATTGCTGGCCTTAAACTTCACTGTCATAAATGTCACCTGTTGCAGAGATCGGTTACATTCCTTGGCCACAGGATCTGCAGTGAAGGGCTGAAAACCATGGAGGACAAGGTAGCCACAGTACAGGACTGGCCCATCCTCCAGGACCAATGCCAAGTGTGGGCATTCTTGGGATAAGCATCATAATTTGTGGCAGGCTTTGTGACCGTGACGGCTGTACCTTAACTAAAAAGGTAACCCCTAACCAGAGTATGCATGGTGGCTACAGGACCAGATTAATGTAGGCCACTGCTGAGTGTATGGGTCCAAATGTGCAAAGGACAGATGTCCCAAACAAGACAGTGACTGGGTGGTTGAGCAGGTAGAAGTGGTATACCTTGTAAAGCTCAAGGCACTGAGCTCATGGTGGACAAAACACCCTGTGATGCTACACTATGTATTTAATGTACTAGGAATGAGGCTGAATAAATAAATTCCCATTAAAACGAGATCAATTTGGGTATAGCAATTAAAAATTACATTTAGGTATATAAAACTTGCACAAGTATAATTAGATTAACAATGAGTTTGAGAGACTTGACTGCAATCAAAATTCAGAAATTATCTTCACAGTTCAAAGTTAATTTGTGAGCTGTAGCAGGCCTTCTTACGAAATGTGTTTTAAGGCTGTGCAAGTGTAACGTAGTAGCAACTAAAAAAAACAAGTGAGGAAATGAGTCAGGTGTCTACTGCTCTCAGGATGTACCGGCGTGCACACAAACACCTTTCATTTGTATCGCGCGCATACGCTCGTGCATTCCCATCGTGAGCGCGCTGCGGTGGTGACAGTCGCCATTTTATTTTGAAAATCAAGCTGAACTGGAGGCACAGCGACCCTTGAATTTCGACAAGTTTGGTGGGAGAAACGGAAAGGGATGAACATTTGAATTACTTTTTTGGTAGCATGGTGAGTTTTATAACACGCATGGAAAACAGCTATTGATAGTTTTAAACTAACACATAACCAGCAATGAAGTGAATAGCCGTTAGGGTTTGTGTCGTTAGCCACCAGCGCGGAGGAGTCTATTTGCTGGGAAGCAACTGTCACATTCGTCCAGTCAGGAAAGTAGCGATCCGCTATTTCGGTAACGCTTCTCATGCAACGTAGACTATTTTTCTCTTAACTATGTTGTCGAAATGTGCCACTGGATATGAAATTCATTATGGCTTGGTGTTACGTTACTTTTGACCATTGTTACCTAGATAGCGTTTAACTAGTTTGGAACTGTAACGTTAGCGATTCCATGGACTAGACGGAGTCCGTATGAGCTAACGTTAGCTAGGTTAATGTTAGCGCGAGATAGCGCATAAACCAACCGCAATCCTCGCGGCCTTCAAACTCACGGCCTCTGCTTGTGTCACGGTCAAAGCAGAGGTAACGGTTCTGACCAGCTCGGTAGCCAACCGGCTAGACAACTTTGCTATTAAAATATTAAATTAACTACGACGTTAATAGTTTGGACGACACATGCGTCAGGTTGGATCAGACTCAAATGTTACTATTAACGTTAGCGGTAGCCAATACTGCCTAATGCTGCCCTGGTAGCATTGGTTAGCTAGGACAGAGTTGGTAGATCTTCAAGATTTCAAGATTTCAAGATCTTTACCATGGGTGTGTAGCTTGGTAGGGATGTAAGTTAAAGTTAATTTGGCTCTCCATAGCGTATAACTAGTTAAGTGACTGCAGTACTGTTAATAATAGTTACATGTTTATGTTAAACGTTTTGGCTAACGTTAAATTTGGCTCAACCAACACTAATTAGCGTTGTGGAGGCGCTGCCGTAAATAATAAAAAATGTTTTCATTTCTTATGAGTTGGATCTCCTAATGCAACATTGTTTTTCATCTATTAACTAGTGGTAGGTAGTCTGGTAACATTACCCGAACCAGGTTAACATTCTGCAATGTGTGGATAGCTTGTGGATAACAAGCTATCCACACGCTCTTTGTTTCAATGGATGACTCTAACTTAAGCTAACTACTTGTGCGTTAATTGTTAAAATTTGCTGGCTAAAGGTAAAGTTGGCCCAAATAGTTGGTGTGTACGAACTTGTATATCAATTGACAAAGTTACGATGGCTGTAACGTTGTGTGAGACGGAGAAGTTTGATAGCTGGGTTAGCTTACGTTAATTTGCTTTGGATCTGTGCGCCAGGTGTTGCGGTAAAGTCGAGGCCTAGCACAAGCTACTGGCACTTAAAAGTACATATAACTAAACAATATGGGCGTGGAATTATGGCACTGATTTACGTGATTCCTAGTGACAATAATTTAGAACAGTTTTGTAGATAAATTGTCGGAAAGGGATACAAAAATGTCTTTGAGCGCGCCTCTGGGTCAGTCACGCAAGTAGGCCTCAAAGCCTGTCATAGTCTTATCAAGGGCTAATATTTATTGGCAGTATTCAAGTATGACAACACTTGTTCCATATTTAGCTAAATTCATGAGGAATCCCTGTCTTATCGCTCATGCAACTGTATTGGGAAACTTGTTCTAATTTTTGTCCATATTTGTGTGCTTGTTATTGCAGATGCTCATCTTGATTTTAAACTGAAGGACTCTACTACCACCAGGAGTGACTGACAGACAAAGTTCATTTGGAAGCCAATATTTTTCACACCTTTTTGGGGGGGGGGGGAGAAGTAACCTATCACTGAAGTGACTAAAGGGGAATAATGGTGATTTTGCGCCGGGCTCGGCCGCCTGCTTCCGCCCCGACCAGCAATGAATCTTGACTCGCTCTCGCTGGCTTTGTCTCAAATCAGCTACCTGGTGGACAATTTAACGAAGAAAAACTACCGAGCCAGCCAGCAGGAAATACAGCATGTAAGTAGCAATACTGACTTCCAGTACATTGTTTACACTTATCCACCAAGATCTCATAATACATTTGTGAATACAGATTGTGAATCGTCACGGTCCTGAGGCAGACCGGCATCTACTACGCTGTCTCTTCTCTCATGTGGATTTCAGTGGCGATGGTAAAAGCAGTGGCAAGGACTTCCATCAGGTAATTTTTGATTTGAAACATAATGATTATTGGGTTATTTCCAAAGGAAGGTCTTCGTTTGTAGTGTTGCTGCATGATTCATGTTTTTCAATAACCTGGAAGACATTTAGGTGAAGGTACTGAAGTAATATACCTGAATCAGTGCACTTTCTAACATTTAGTGCCCTTTGACACAAACAAATAGTTTGTCATTTTGTTGGTTTTTACACTTATTCATCAGTCATTAGCAGCAGTTACAATGAATTTAACCTACTGTGCCTGGAAGTTAAGTTCAGTCAACTTGTCACTGTTTGGATTTTTATAGACTGTCATGGAAGCTGCATTTCACAATTTATGCTGTAATATTTTCCAGATTGATGAATGGAAATGTGAAGCAGAACTGCTTGTTTTTTCTTCCTTGATCGTTCTTGTTAGTGACTTACTGTCCTATCTTGTTCTTCACCTGCCTCTGTTCTCTTTCTCTTCCTTTCCCCGGTACCTTTTGCTTTTCAACTTGCCCAAGACACAGTTTCTGATCCAGGAGTGTGTGTCGCTGATCTCAAAGCCAAACTTTATCTCTACTCTGTGCTACGCCATTGACAATCCCCTGCACTACCAGAAGGTAAGGGGGCAGTTGCCTGCATTGTAATATTATTGATTGCATTTCTGCTTATTGGTTCAATTCTCTTTAGTTTTTGATACCAACTCATAAAAGAATGGGGTCATGCCTCTGGACTCCCCAGAGCAAGCCTAAAAGACAGTATTTTGATCAGTGCACCCCTAATAAATCTGTTTTTAATCAATCATCTGTTTTGCAGTGTTATAAACTCAAATTCTGGTTCAGATAAGCTATATCTATTTAGCTTGAGTACTAATGTAGAAACAGACAAAGTTATTTCACTGAGACACTAATTTGTAGAGTTGAATTACTATTATCTAGTGAAATTTGTCTGTGAAATGAGAGGAGTTTATCGGGCCAACTCTTCTTTGGTTATCAAGGACAGCCCCCCAGGTTACAAAAATTAATTTCATGCTTTGCAATATTCCTAAACTCCAATATTCCTGTATCCTATTTCCCTTGCCTATTGTAGATTTTGTTTTAAATTATTAAATCCATTAGCCAATATATCTGACTGGCCACTGTATTCATTGCCGTGTTAGAGGCACTCTCTGTGTCATTGTTTGCTGTTGAATAAGGGGGTCAATCTGAACACCTTAAATCATTCTGTCTGAAACCCTGCTAGCCATAACTTGCGGTGATGTCAGTGTTTTGTTGACACGGCCATATTGACCACCGAGCAGCATTCCATTATAACCACACACTATACAACAAGCGACCATGAACAAGCAAACGTATATTATAAAAACGAGTGAATTCCTTGGATGATGTGACCCTTACTGTCACCAACAACGCTGACACCAATTTTTATTGGTACTCTAAGTAAAGTTCAATATTTAATGAAATGCCAATGGTAAACGCATTCTCTAAGTAACTGAATGTTTTTGGGAGTCAGTATGGTGGTGTCAACAGGACAGTGATGTCACTGCAGGTTGTGGATGAAATGCAGTTGGTTTGTGGTCAGCTTGGTTCTGCTAAGCTCGCAGCTAGGCTATGTCACTGGCGCTTGCTGTACAATGTAATTAATCAGACCCAAGCTCAACTGAACAATTTTAGGTTGCACAACATACCCCTCAAAGCAAGATTATGGCAAGCCCATTTTAATTACAGCCTTAGGTTTAAATGACTTGAATCAAGTCAGTTTTTATCAATACCACAGTTTTGAGAAAATTGGAACTGTCAGTTCACACAACAATCTTGAACTCACTTCTACACCCACTTGGGTAAAGGCGTTATGACAGGTGTGTATGGGTAAATAAATGAGAGAATTCACATTTCTTCTATATTGAGATAATATTTTACCTAAATTGTCTTTCAGAGTTTGAAGCCATCGCCCCACTTATTTACTCAGCTGAGTAAAGTTCTTAAGCTCAGCAAGGTCCAAGAGGTAAGCCAGCTCTACAGTAGGCTTCATGTAATTATGAGACTGTGATAAGACATTGTGGACAAGCAGTAATGCAATACATTTGATAGCAAAGAAATATGAAACTAGAAAAACACTAGAGTCAAAATTAAACACATGGTTGACCTAAAGATGGTTTGTCTGAAATGTGAGAACACATGACAATGTCAGCCAATGATTTATTTCCCAGGTGATATTTGGCCTTGCTTTGCTCAACTCCAGCAACGCAGACCTTCGAGGTTTTGGTAAGTAAATCTGGTGGAGCTTAACATATTTTGAATGAATTGAACAAGTAACCAAAATGTGCAGGAAGTTTTGGTTGCAGGATGCGTATTTGGAGGCAGTGTTCTCCCAGCCACCATAATGAATCACAAAACTTTCCCTACATTTTATTGTGACAGATTTCATTCATGCAGTAGTCTCCCACTGTAAAACAAATTTACCCTGATGGCTTGGAAAATAACTATGCATCAGACTTTTCTTAAAATTAGTGCCGTAAAATAAAAGGAACAAAACATATTGGCAATCAGCTGCACAAATGTAATGATATGACAAGCTGTAAGTTATCAGTGAAATGCACAGTTATAAATGCTTTCACTAATCCATTAAGATGATAGTTGACTAATTGTGTCCAGCAGGTTGTTCTGATTTTTAGGAGCCCTGACTACACATGCTTGATCACCTTCTCCCTGTTTAGACTAGACTTTCAAAAGTTATTTATCTATAGATCTAAGACTATGCTTCTGTGCAGACAAGTAAAAGCTCTGCAATGTAAGCAGGTGCCGAAGCAATTTGTTATAAAGGTAATCAATAGAATATTAAAAGGGCTTAAAAATTCTTACTGGAAGGCATCAATTCAACTGAAGGATATCTTTTAAAATGATGGAAGATGGATGGAAGAACTCTTTGATCTTGTAATTCAGATTAGAAACAAGACTAAATTCTATTGGACTACTTGACATAAGTTTACAGATTGCCAACATAATCATGCATTTTAAAAGTTTTATTTGGTGAGCCCAATAAAGCAACCAGTGGAGGTGTTTGAGACATCCAACATTCAAAGATTGCCAGGGAATTAAGTGTATTAAGACAACTTTTATCACTGGGTTTTACAGGCAAATGCAGCTGTGTATTAGCAGCGTAGTGATGAAAAGAAATATTAATGCCAAAGAATTCTATAATCAAGTGGGAGCATATGCAGTTGCGAGAGTTTGTGAACCCTTTTAAATTACCTGCATGTTTGCATAAATGGCTCCTAAAATGTTCTGATCTTCATAAAATAAACACACAATTTTTACTTTTACATGTTTTGATTGAGCATATTGTTCAAACATTAACAGCCTAAGCTGGAAAGGTGCGTGAACTTCTAGGATAATGACTTCTATGAGAGGGGGGGTAATTGAAGTGATCCAATCAATGAGATGACGTTCAGGTATGGGTTAGAGGTGTCCTGTCATTAAAACACCTCAAAGTTTGATTACCAACAGAGTCTGCTGTCCAAAA
Source organism: Hoplostethus atlanticus (assembly GCA_034670405.1). Taxonomy (NCBI): domain Eukaryota; kingdom Metazoa; phylum Chordata; class Actinopteri; order Trachichthyiformes; family Trachichthyidae; genus Hoplostethus; species Hoplostethus atlanticus. The sequence continues at coordinate 16,255,126 of JAXDDX010000001.1, forward strand.
AAAGATCTGTTGAAGTGGACTATGCCCCGATCAAAATAAATTTCAGAGGACCTCCGGAGAAGAGTTGAGGCTCATCAGGCTGGAAAAGACTACAAAAGCATTTCCAAAGACTTGGGCCTCCATCAGTCTACAGTCAGACAGATTGGATACAAATTGAGAAAAATCAGGTCCATTGCTGCTCTCCTTAGGAGTGGGCGTTTAGAAAAGATCACAGCAAGAGCACGCTGCATAATGGTCAAGGAGGTGACAAAGAACCCTAAAGTAACAGCTCTGCAGGCATCTCTTGAACTTTCTAACATCTGAGTCCACAATAAGAAAAACACTAAACAAGAGTGGTGTTCATGGAGGATACAAAGTAGGAAACTACTGCTCTCCATAAAAAAACATTGCTGCCCGTCTCAAGTTTGCCAAAGAACCTGGATGTTACACAAAGCTACTGGAAAAATGCTCTGTGGACAGATGAGACAAAAAATGGAATAAGAGAAAAAACACAACATACCGACTGCAAATCCTCATCCCAACTGTGAATCATAGTGGAGGGAGCATCATGGTTTGGGCCTGGACAGCTTGCAGTCATTGAGGGAACAATGAATTTGAAATTTTATCAGGAAATTCTACAAGGAAGATCACGGTAATGGTCCGTGACTTGAACTCAAACAGTTCTGTAAGGAGGAGAAGGGTCCAAAATAACTCCTAACCTCCTTGGGCAGGTCTGATGAGCAACTACAGGAAACGTTTGGTTGAGGTTGCTACTAAAGGAGGTTCCACCAGTTACTAAATTTCATGGTTCATACCTTTTCCAATCTAAGCTGTTAACGTTTTGTTATATAAAGACTTGTCAAAGTAAATTTGTTTGTATTTGTTAAATCACATATATCTATTTTTATGACTTTGATGAAGCTGAGACCATATTTTAAGAGCCATTTATACAGGAATGCTTCACAAACCTCTCCACTGTAGAGAACCACATAAAACCTATGATTTGAACCTTTACATAATCTACAGATAAAATATACTGAGGAGGATAACTCCACCCAAGGTAACATGCTTCATCTGATTGGTTTACATCATGTCTCTCGGATAGGCAGTACTAATTTGTTCATATCTCTGAAGACAATGAAGATGTTTCAATCAGGTCAAAGGCAGTGCATTTTCCTTATTGCTTGCTTTTGCTCTTACTCAGCGGCGCTGTTCATCAAGCAGAAGCTCCCGGACCTCCTGCGGTCCTACGTGGACGCAGATCTCGGAGGAAACCAGGAAGGTGGCTTCCAAGACATTGCCATAGAGGTCCTGCACCTGCTCCTCTCCCATCTACTATTTGGCCAGAAGGGAGCCAGTGGGGTAGGACAAGAGCAGATTGACGCCTTCCTCAAGACGCTGTGCAGAGGTACGGGAGATAAATTCGAGGTGCCCGTCTGAGGCACAATCATGAAGCAAAATCAGTACCCACAGTCAGAAAATATGGTGCTTTTCACATTCTGTGGATAGAAATGACGCAGTGCCTGCATTTAAATTGTTAACATCTTGCTGTGCCATGTTGGCTCATTTAACTTTGTGTTGTGTTTCAGATTTCCCCCAAGAGCGCTGCCCTGTGGTGCTTGCACCACTGCTGTACCCTGAAAAACGGGACATTCTCATGGACAGGATTCTGCCAGACTCGGGAGAGTTAGCTAAGACCATGATGGAGAGTTCTCTTGCAGAATTCATGCAAGAAGTTGGCTATGGCTTCTGTGCTAGGTGAGTTAATTTCCCTTTTTTTTCAATCTTCATCCACAAGTGACACATTCAAGTGATTCTTTGTCAAATGCATTTGTGTATGTGGCCATGCTAGCCAGTCTCCAACCCTTAATGCAATATGTGGTTACACTATGAATGCAGTTTTATGAATTACATGCCACTGTAAGCTGTGCCTAAAACCCCTGCAACCCCTGTTGCAGCGGTTGATCAAAGTCAGTCATTTCTCTTTTTAAATGGTTAAGTTACGATGGAACCATGATAATTGAATTTACTTCAAGTCAACATAATTCTGCAAGCTCCTACGTTTGTCTACATGAAACTTGGCAAAGTTTGAAAAAGATTACCTACCTAAACTAATGGCTAGTTATTTCAAAAGATTTGTTTCTTTTACAACCGGAGAAGTTAGTATCTGGGCTCTGAGATATGTGCATTACAGAGGGAAATCTACATAAGACTTTACTTCTCTATTCCGGTGAGAAAGTATCATGTTGCTTGTTTGTGGTTTCCTGCAAAATTTGTGTTAAACATGATGGTGCTAATATTTTGACATAAAATAGCCTTCCTCTTTTGATGGCAATTGTCAGCTGCTAAAGATGAGGTCCAGTTTTTAAGTGTTAAGTTTTATTTCCGATAACGTTATTGTAGATTGTAGTTAAAAACCTTTTATCTATTCAAAAATAAATGTCATGGTCGAGCTCATGGAGCTGAGCATTACTCATCACCAACCCCTTATGCATGCCAGCAGTGCAAGCATCTAGATTACTCTAGATCTGCTGAAATTGCTGAGTGACTATAGGATTTTATCAGGTTCTTGTTCTGTACATCTCTGAAATGCATGTTTTAGTAACCTTGATAAAACTACTCTTAAGATACAACATTGCATGACAAACACCATTGTTAAAAGACATAACATACCAATGGATGCAGTCCCTAATAGTTTAAAAAAAACTGAATTGAAATTTGTGGAAAATTACATTCATAGTTTTTGCCATCTTGGCAATCTATTGATTAAAATTTCAACAATTACTTAACTGTAGAGCTCTACGTACCCCTCAGTTTGGCAAGAGCATTGCTCTCCCATACAAATCAATGGGGTCAAAGTAAATGCAAGTTAACTATAATGTAGTTGTAAAAATTACAACTATAAAGTTACATAGTGCAGGTTTAATGGAGTACCACTGCAATTTCAGTCAATGTATACTATAAATAACTTGCATAGACAAACGTTTATTTAATCAAATAAATTAATTACAACTTAATCATGAAAGCCTTAAGGAGTTAGACAACAAGACTAGGTCTACTACTCCAAACCCTTTGCTGTGTCACTAAATCATGTTGCTAAGATTAGAGATGTTGTCTTTTGAGAAATGCTCAAATTGCACAGTTAAGATGTTTTGCCAGCAACACAAGCAAATTTTGATTTTCAACCAAGGTACATACCTAAACATTAGACTTGTTAACTGATATACCCGCAATATAATTTTTTGTTTTGTGTTATCAGATTTGCCGTGTGTATGTTCAGGTTGTAGGATGGTTTTATTGAACACTAACAAGTCTGTATCTTTGTCTCCCACCCAGTCTTGATGAATGCAGAAACATAATTCTTCAGTATGGGGTGAGAGAGGTGACGGCCAGCCAGGTAGCCAGGGTCCTGGGCATGATGGCTCGTACCCACTCTGGCCTGGCGGACGGCATCCCACTGCAGGTAAGCTGGACATAGACTGCCTTAACCTTTTGACACAATATCACAACTTATGGGTTTTTCCTGGTTTAACATGGGTCTTTGGTGTTGCCCCGTTATGAGGGCTAGATGATGTATGCTAATTGGCTAATTTGTGCTAATTACTGGCATTTGCCACTACGAATTTCAAGGTGTTCACAAGTTTTGAGTTAAATCTAAGACTTATGACCTTTTTTAATGCTAGTTAGAATGACATACAAGACCAATTTTGCCAAATTTAAAAAAAACAACAACTAAAAACAGCTGGTCTACATGACTGGGCTGATTTCTCATCGATTTTTAACCAAGCAAGCAGCACAATGAAATGTCCCACCTGCAGAACCAATGAGGAGTCTTCTGCTGTTTGTTCTGCTTGACGAACCACACATTGGGCAACTGATATGCACCATCTGGTGGTTGGATGGCTGCATTGAGCCAAAAGTCAAATGATTCAAAATGTTTTCTGTTTTTTTTGTTTTGTTCCCCCCCCCCCCCAGTTCCAATTTTTTTTCTTTTTCACTGGTGCTAGTGCAAAAATCTTACTTATCTAAAGATATGTTAACTTCATTGGTTAACATTTGTATGAGGAGGCACTGCCATGGAGTTACTTCAGCTGATTCCTAGTGTGTAATGTGTTCTTGGAGACTTTAAATTGACCTGTGTGTCTGAACTGATTTTATTTTATTTTTCTCCCACAGTCCATCTCTGCTCCAGGAAGTGGTATCTGGAGTGATGGCAAGGACAAGAGCGACGGCTCCCAGGCACACACCTGGAATGTGGAGGTTCTCATCGACGTGGTCAAAGAAGTGGTGAGTCATCTTTTTATTTAGAATAGTATCTTATAATTTGAACTAGCATTGTCCTAAATCATGGATATTTCCACAGCTTAAATGTTGTTCACATTTCATGTCAATAATGTTTCACTCAGTCACTACCACAGACAGCTACACTTGCCCAAAATGTTAGCATTTTTGAGTGGTAAAGAAGATTGGACAACAAACTGTCAACTGTGATAACTATTTGTCCAATTAAAATGCTTTTTCTGGATTAATACTGAAATAATGTGAAGGTATGGCTGATATTTGCTTGTGTTTAGAACTTCATGCTTTGCAAAGATGCAAAAAATCAGAATTGCACATTAAGGCCTGTAGAGTGAACATAGCCTTTTTCGTTATTGAATCATTGAATATTCTTGTATTTGTAATCAATAACACTTCTTCCCCTACATTTTAGTGTAACAATATAAAACAATAAAATGTCCCTTTACTTGGATCCTATTTTTTTGGCCATTGTCTGTATGCGGTGAAATAGCACTTGTCTGTGCAATATATATTAACACTATAAATTACTGGAGACTTGCATATTCACCATTTTATCATGTCATCCTGGAGATTAGGTTAATGTTGTGATCTCTGCCAGCCTCATGTGAGGTATGAAGAAAATGTTTGCAAAAGCTAATTCTGCATGCTTTTTATCTGTGCCCTAGAATCCCAATCTGAACTTCAAAGAGGTGACATATGAATTGGACCACCCTGGATTTATGATCCGGGACAGTAAAGGCCTGCAGATAGTGGTGTATGGCATCCAGAGGGGGCTGGGCATGGAGGTGTTCCCCGTTGACCTAATCTATCGCCCATGGAAACACGCCGAGGGACAGGTAACTCACCAACACTCACTCTGCGCTCTGAGTCAAGATGGCAAGTGTTTGATAATGGTGGCAAACGAGAATGAGGGGAAGTTTTGCTGCTGCTTTTGTTGCTCAAAAGTAAGATTGAGACTATCTGCACTACGTGTCCAGATACAGAAATAATTTCTTACTTGGCATTACAATTTAAGTTGTTGTATGGCATTTTCTGCAGTGGTGTTTGCGAATGCCTCTTTTCTAAATGTCTCATAGCTGTCTTTCTTTTTTCAGTTGTCATTCATCCAGCACTCACTGATGAGCCCAGAGGTGTTTTGCTTTGCTGACTACCCTTGCCACACAGTGGCCATTGACATCCTCAAGGCCCCGCCAGAGGACGACAACAGGGAGATCGCCACCTGGTACAGAATGCGTTGCCTGACCACAATTTAGTAGCATTTGGCATGGGGCAGGTGCTCGTTTCTCCCCCTAGATGTAGTAGACTTAGACTGATGAACTTAGTACACATGACAAACAAGACACGTAAGAAAAATATTTGTCCAACCTCAAATTATGTATAGATTAAATGTAGTGTGACTGTAAACTTCTCAACACAAAGTCTGTGATGGCTATCTGGTCAACATGTGAGATTAAAAGGTAACAAGGCAAAAAAATAACACACCTTGCTAGTTTGAACCTCTTGGTGGCGCTACAGTCTCTGACTGGTTTGTGTCTCTAACTCCCTTCACAGGAAAAGCTTGGACCTGGTGGAAAGCCTGCTTCGGCTGTCTGAGGTGGGCCAGTATGAGCAGGTGAAGCAGCTGTTCAGCTTCCCCATCAAGCACTGCCCCGACATGTTGGTGCTGGCGCTGCTCCAGATCTCCACCTCCTGGCATACACTGCGCCACGAGCTCATCTCTACCCTCATGCCCATCTTTCTGGGCAACCACCCCAACTCTGCCATCATCCTGCACTACGCCTGGCATGGACAGGTGGGTGGTTTGTTGTTGTTGATGATGATGCTTGTTGGGGTTGTAGACAATATTTTCATAGACAAAAGGGGTGTGTTTATATGTGCTGCGGGTTTTCATAGGTCGGGGCTTGGGCAATTTTCAGGGTATTTGTTTTCTTCTCTCACATCAGCCTGTCTATTCTGAGCTTGGTATTCACCTTGGGTATGTATTCTCTGTAGTCACTGAAACCTGTTGTTTGTGTTTTCAGGGCCAGTCTCCCTCCATCCGCCAGCTAATCATGCATTCGATGGCTGAGTGGTACATGAGAGGGGAGCAGTACGACCAGGCCAAGCTGTCTCGCATCCTGGATGTGGCCCAGGACTTGAAGGTATGTCGTAATGGACTCTATTTATTGTGATTTCAAGACAACTGATTTTCTTAATTTTTATTTTTTATTTTTTTATCTCCAAGCCTAAAGGGAAAGTGTGGTGACAGTGTTGCAGTATTCTATGGCATTGAATGTGTTCTACCCTCAGTTTAGGTGTTTGTGATTATATGTTATCTGGACAATGTCCTCTTTAAACCTCAAACTAGAATTTATACAGCTATATAAAGTGTGGGTATATTCATAGATTCTTGAGGTGACTTTAACATTGAAATTTTTTTTAAACTTTAATGGATTGTAACCTAAAATACAGGTATTTTTTTAACTTGGATGTTTATAAGCATTACCAATGCAAACAATCTTTACGGTCTCAAAATACAGGCACATGTAAAACCTGTCGCATACTATCAGATCACATGAAAATTAATCATTTTACCACTGCTACCTAAAATGTATCCTTTTCCACAACACTGGAGATTTGAATTGTCTGAGATTCCTTGGCACTTTACCTTGGATTTTGTGGCAAAAGTCTGCAGGAGGCTGAGGAGCGGTTGTAACAAATGGAGAAAAGAGGCAGTTACTTGTTCTGTGATATTCTCCCACTTGGTAATAAGGATTGTGATTGGTGTCTAACTAAAAATAAATGCAGCGTATTGAAATATTTACATGTGTTTTAGCCCTACCTGAATGCATTATAATCATGTGATTATCATTGTTTGTCTGCTCTACAGTCTCTATCAATGCTGCTGAATGGTACTCCATTTGCCTTTGTTATTGACCTTGCTGCACTTGCCTCTCGCCGTGAATACCTCAAACTTGACAAATGGCTGACTGACAAAATCAGAGAGCATGGGGTGAGTCTTTAACATCAGTACAGACATTTCTTTCCAGAAAGTATTCAAGGATCAATGATTGTTATTAGTGGTTTTCTCAAGTATGCCATTAAATATATTTTGAGCATAGTAATGTTCCCTGAGAGCATCTTATTTCATAGTCTATAATATGTGCTTTGTGTGTGTGTGTGTGTGTGTGTCAGGAACCCTTTATCCAGGCGTGTGTGACGTTCCTGAAGAGGCGCTGCCCATCCATTATGGGTGGTCTGGCTCCAGACAAGGACCAACCCAAAAGCGCTCAGCTGCCCCCGGAGACCTTAGCCACAATGCTGGCTTGCTTGCAGTCCTGTGCTGGGTAAGACACTATCTAGCTGTAATAACAAGAAATGGTCCTGTTCTTGTAGTTTTGGTTTGCCTGGTACTTAAATGACTGTTTGCTGACTGTTTGAATGAAAGTTTGATAATATCCGTGTTACTCAAGTGTATCCCAGCGTTTGTAGTGTTGGACAGTCTTGACCAGGTTGTTTTATCTAAGACTAAAAATCCCCCCCCCCCCCAGGAGTGTGTCACAGGAGCTGTCAGAGACAATCCTGACCATGGTTGCCAACTGCAGCAATGTGATGAACAAAGCCCGGCAGCCCCCACCAGGGGTGATGCCAAAAGGACGCGCTCCCAGCACCAGCAGCCTCGACGCGATCTCCCCTGTACAGGTATGTATCTTATCTCAATATCCACAACCTATTACCTTCCAAACAAAACCACAACTGGGGAAATATGGGACCTGTAACAAAAGTTCTTTCTCCAGGAAAATGTGTTGGCTTTGGTGAAGATGATGTATGATTGCGTAAATCCGTTTTAGTTTTAAAGACTGTCCCCAGTCTCAGGGAAAGCATCAGGCTCCATATTTTGGACATGTATTTACTACTGTTGACAGCTGACATTGGTCCCCACTGACAATTCTATCCTGGGATTCAAGGTTTCTGATGCCTTGTAATGTAAGAAATACATGGAGAAATACAATCCCTGTTTTGATATCCCAGAAAATTAACTGAAGATATAAGTTTTATTTTTTCTGTGACGCTGGCGATTGTTTTTCTGAATTAATTGGTGTGGAAGTTGTAGACTAAGTAGTTGTTGTTGTTTTGTTTTTTTATTCCATGAACATGGTTATGAGGAGGTACAGATCAAGCACACATGTTCACATCACATGTTCAATCACATGTTTCTGGCTCTTTCTCTCCCCATCCCAACCTCTCTCACTTTCTCTATCCTTCTCGCTTCTCCAGATGGACCCTTTGTCGGCCATGGGTTCCCTGAACCTGGGGGGCACGGCTACCTCCCATACCCAGAGCATGCAGGGTTTCCCTTCTTCGCTGAGCTCTGCTTTCAGTAACCCCCAGTCTCCGGCCAAGGCCTTTCCACCTCTCTCCAACCCTAACCCCAGCACACCGTTTGGGGGCATTGGCAGCCTGTCCTCGCAGCTCCCTGGTATGGACTCTGGTACTAAGCTTTTTCATTATTTTCTACCAAAACACATGTCATACTGTTGTCAGTTGTTGGACTTCATTTTTTAGTTTTGCCCTGGGAAATGAGAAGGAAACAATTTTATTGTGGGTACAGTGATTACAATTGTGTAATTTATTATGTATATATTATGCATGGGCAGTTCATGTGATCTAACATGTATTGTCAGAGTTTAGAGGAAAATGCAGTAGGACCATTCGGACCATTTTGGTAGATATGCCTGTATACAGCATGTCATTTCATTCATCTACAGGGGTGTAACCTAATCCTCAGGCAGAGCCCTATTGGCTATCTGTAGTTGAAAACAAAAGGTGATTCAGCCCTTGGTGTCTGGGTTCCTAGGCTCTGGAATGCCCTGCCTGAAGAGCTAAGGCTGGCAAAATCACTATTAATGTTTGTTTGTTGTCGCATTTCCAGGTCCTCTGACTTCAGGCATCAGCTCTGGTATTGGTTCTGGTCTGGGGATGCCAGCGGTGAGCAACGACCCATTTGGCACCAGGAAGATGAGCACGCCGGGCCTGAACCCACCCACCTTTCAGCAGAGTAAGATGAAGGCCTGTAAGTGGTGGTGGTGGTGTGACTGAGAGCCCCGCCCTGCGCAGCTCAACACTGTATTTCCTCTCCACTGATCATGATTAATTTCTCATCTACAAATTTTCATTTTATTTCTCATGCACCCTAGGGTGCCACATGATTACGGTTTACAAGACATTTCTCATTCGTGTCTTTACCAAAAAGGTTAAAAGACTCATACCTCATTGTTTTGTAAGAGGTTCTAAATGATATATCGTTTTAATTTCTTATCAGTGTTTGAAATTTTTGTTGTGAATCTTGGAGGAAATACAGGTCAGTCTTCCATTTTGTGTCTGCTTCTGCTGACAGCCCCACTTTATTGTCCTACTTGTGTTCATAGCATCAACACAAGGTTTAATTTGACTAGTTGGAATCCTTTTGATGTCTTATGTGTTGCCTCAAAGTTGTACCCATGCTTTTCATAATGTTTTAATTAGCTGCTGTACCCATGCTTCATCAGTGTTAGTTCAGAACATTCGAGTGGATAATGAAACCCCAAGTTTTGAAAAATTAATCTCTTCTGTCCTCCTTTAGCTGACCTCTCTCAGGTGTGGCCAGAGGCAAACCAGCACTTTAGTAAGGAGATAGACGACGAAGCCAACAGCTACTTTCAGCGCATCTACAACCACCCACCTCACCCCACTATGTCTGTGGATGAGGTATGTACATGCTACACTTGTGTTAAGCTAAAAGACAAAATTCTGGATCAGACTGCTGTTTGCTTTAATCTATGTTTATGATCAGTTCTACACCATATCCTCACTAATTCACTTCTCATTGACCCCCCAATCCTCCTAGGTACTGGAGATGCTGCAGAGGTTCAAGGACTCAACCATTAAGCGGGAGCGAGAGGTGTTCAATTGCATGCTGCGGAACCTGTTTGAGGAGTATCGCTTCTTTCCCCAATACCCAGACAAGGAGCTGCACATCACTGCCTGTCTGTTCGGTGGCATAATTGAGAAGGGCCTCGTCACCTACATGGCCCTAGGCCTTGCCCTTCGATATGTTCTTGAAGCCTTAAGGAAACCTTATGGATCCAAAATGTATTACTTTGGCATCGCTGCTTTAGATAGGTTCAAAAACAGGTATGAGAATTAACTTACATTTTTAATATTGAATATGAATGTCATATTGGGTCGGTGAGGACAGGCTAACTGATATCTCTGTCCCTTTAGACTAAAGGACTATCCCCAGTATTGTCAGCACTTGGCCTCAATTGGCCACTTCTTGCAATTTCCCCACCATTTACAAGAGGTAAACAGGTTTCCTTAATTTCCTACATTCTTAATTTTTGGATCTCTCTGTTCATCATTCTTGCAATCTTACTCTGTCCCAGCCGTAGCCACGGGCAGACAATCCTACTCCTAGATAAATAAGTCTCTCGCTCTGCACTTCCCATATCCTGTGCGTGCAGTATATTGAGTATGGCCAGCAGTCACGGGACCCTCCGGTGAAGATGCAGGGCTCCATCACCACCCCTGGCAGCCTGGCTCTGGCACAGGTCCAAGCCCAGGCCCAGTCGCAGCAACCAGGTGGACCCAAAGCCCCGCAGCCGGGACAGCCTAGCACCTTGGTCACCACCGCTACTACTACAACTTCAGTAGCCAAGACCACCACCATCGCAAGACCCACCCCCAGCAGTTTCAAGAAGGATGTACCTGTGCGTATGGCTGTCTGTTAAAAGACTAAACATCTTATGCCTTGTCACTTTATCACAGTTGTCAGATTAATTTAGCTGTTAGTAAGGATATTTTTATAGTATGACAGTCCATTCACTTAGAAAACAGTACAAATGTGTTACTTTTTGAAATGCTCTCTACACCTGTTAAAGGGATAATTGTCCTGTTTTTTCTTGCAGCCCTCGATAAACACTACCAATATTGACACCCTGTTGGTGGCCACTGACCAAACTGAGAGGATTGTAGAGCCTCCAGAAAATGTCCAGGAGAAAATCGCCTTCATTTTCAACAACCTGTCTCAGTCCAACATGACACAGAAGGTAAAGGGGAAACTGATAAGATGTGGCTGCATCTCATGCTCCTCAAAAGTGTAAGAACCTGTGGAAATTTAAAACCCTGTATTTCCTGCTGACAGGTTGAGGAGCTGAAAGAGACTGTGAAAGAGGAGTTCATGCCCTGGGTGTCTCAATACCTGGTGATGAAGCGTGTCAGCATTGAGCCCAACTTCCACAGTCTCTACTCCAATTTCCTGGATACACTCAAGAACCCTGAGTTTGTCAAAATGGTCCTCAACGAAACATATAGGAACATCAAGGTAAAAAAAAACAACTTTCATTGGGTGGTAACTGGAGTTTTTTTCAGAACCTGATATATATTTGACCAATCAGATTTGTCCCAGCAAGCCTCATCTTAAATGTTTTTTCCCCTTATCTCTCCTCCCCACCTCTCCGTTTCTTCCAGGTTCTCTTGACCTCAGACAAGGCGGCTGCCAATTTCTCTGATCGTTCCCTGCTGAAAAACCTGGGCCACTGGCTGGGCATGATCACACTGGCCAAAAACAAGCCTATCCTCTACACAGTAAGAATTTCACAGAACTCCGTAGACATCTGTTTAACACCACATTTGAGTAGTGTTTTGTATAAAAGTGCCCAAAAAGCAATTGTTTTTTGGGCATTTACTTTCAAAGTCATTTTAGTTCTATTGTATCATTGTGCTGTGGGTCTCCTGTAGGCTTTTGAGTTCGCTGAGCTATTTTCTTTTCCCAGGACCTGGAAGTGAAGTCTCTCCTGCTGGAAGCCTATGTGAAAGGGCAGCAGGAGCTGCTTTATGTGGTTCCCTTTGTGGCCAAAGTCCTGGAGTCCAGTCTACGGAGTATGGTGAGTGACACATTTTAGGTCTGGACATTCCCCAACACCACACTAGACACTGTTACCTTGGTCAAAAATATCCTCTATTGTTGTATTTATCAAAATTTGTTGACTGCTATTAATGCAAAAAAAAAGTGTCCGCTGGCATTGTTTTAACCACAGTATAATGAAACCAGTATTTCAGGCCATTCCTATACCACACCTGATTCCACTAGCTGGTGTATTTGAACTGACTTATAATGTCTCCATGATGAAACGTCTCCAATCACATGCATGTAAACCGATTTTAATTGATTTAAGTTATTTGTACATACATGTATTTATTATTAATGAAGGTATTTGACGTCAGCCTGATTTTACTTGAGTGATTTTAATTTGTAAAATGTCCCGTCTCTCTGGTGTTGTAGATCTTCAGGCCCCAGAACCCCTGGACCATGGCCATCATGAATGTTCTCGCTGAGCTACATCAGGAGCATGACCTCAAGGTAATGGTTTTCCCTTTGTCACAGCCAATTAACAATCTGAAAGCAATTCCTGTGCTTCATTTTACTTTACCAACAGCAAATTTGTCAGTGTGCTCTGAGGAATGTAATGCTCTGTACACGGTAAGAAGCACATTAAGTCTTGTTTGTTCTCAAACCAGTTTGGTACCAGTGTGCTCTACTACTCAGTCCACCAATATACAAGCTCACTTGCATATTACTACTTCAGCCAAAGGTGATTCCATATACTGGTGTACAAGGCACTAGCTAGGAATCTCTTAGGACCTCTGAACAATGGCTAGTTACCAGCTAAGGTAGCAGGTAGAATACACTTCCCAGCTACAATCTATATTATTGGCTAGTGTTGATTTCACACCCTGTTGATACATGCTCTCTTGTTCGTTGCAGCTGAACTTGAAGTTTGAGATTGAAGTTCTATGCAAGAACTTGTCTCTGGACATCAATGATCTGAAGCCAGGAAACCTGCTGAAGGACAAGGACAAGCTGAAGAGCCTAGAGGAGCAGCTGTCTGCACCAAAGAAGGAGGCAAAGCCTCCTGAGGAGATGCTTCCTGTTGTCACCACAGGTGGGTGCTCTACTTTACTCTGCCTCTTCCACATTCACTGTTATGCAGACTCCCTGCTGTCTTTCTACTTTGCCTGAACCTAAATCAGAAAGTTTTAATTATTTGATCTGAGCAGTTATTTATTTGTGTTGGGATTTGCACCTACTTGTGGTTTAGTATTGTTTCTTTAATTTCTGCTGTCTTGCTGCTCATTGTGACTGGATTTTCATCTTCCCCTTCCTCGATATTAATCAAAATAGCATTTTGTAACCAACAGGAGACTTTGTTCCATTTGCAGTTGCCCCTTCCACCCCTGCAGCAACTACCACCACCTGCACAACCACTGGGCCCCCCACCCCACAGTTCAGTTACCACGACATCAATGTGTACGCCCTGGCAGGCCTTGCACCACACATCAATATAAACATCAATGTAAGTACCAGGTCTCTGCAAACCACTGGCTGAGGTGCTGTAAATGATACCAGTACTCCTACTGAATGATGGGCAGTTAAACATGGAATTGCAAAACAAAAATCAGTGATGTAAAGCTAGTGGCACTATTACAGGATTTGGGGGATGACTTCAGTGTACAATTGAAACCCGAAGTCCTCTGGTCTTATGCACTGCCGTGTCCCCAGTTCAGGACACTGAAAGCTGTTAAGAATGACTGGATATTGGGAGTTCAGCTGCTACTTCTCTCTTTGCCCTCTCTTCTATCGTTTTCCTGTCTGTCCTTTTTCCTCCCCATTATCTCTGCCTTTTTTCTTCTTCATTCACTCCGTTTGATTTCTTTCCTTCTCTCCTTGACTCATTCGAAAACATTCCTTTCTACTCCTCGCCCTGTACTCACACTCATGTCCTGCTCCACTCATTGTTTTACTCTCTCGCTTCCTTTGTTTTTCTCTGTAGATCCCCCTGCTACAAGCCCATCCCCAGCTGAAGCAGTGTGTACGGCAGTCAGTTGAGCGGGCTGTCCAGGAGCTGGTGCACCCTGTAGTTGATCGCTCCATTAAAATTGCCATGACGACTTGTGAGCAGATTGTCAGGAAGGACTTTGCCCTGGACTCGGAGGAGTCCCGCATGCGTGTGGCTGCTCACCACATGATGAGGAACCTGACCGCCGGCATGGCCATGATCACCTGCCGTGAGCCACTGCTGATGAGCATTGCCACCAACCTCAAGAACAGCTTTGTTGCCGCGCTTAGGGTATGCTTAACATCTAGGCTACATGAGTGTTTATTAGGTCCTCTGGTCGGTCCACCTAAGGAAGGGCTGGGCTCTGTTTGTTACTGCTCCAATGACATGTGAGTGTGTGTTTATTTACTGTTGCTCTATGCCACTCCAATACTGCATTACCCTCCCCCTCCCAGTGCCAGTGCACATGTTTACTTAGATGTTCTGTGTTTTTATAGAGGCACAGAATAGGGAGGGCATTGCAATTGAATGCAGAGTCACTAATGTCCTTTTTGATGTTACACAACACATGGCATGTTATCTTAACTTTCCTCCCTACCCATCCATCCTCCCCTCTGTTTCTTTCGGATACCTTTTTTCTTTCTGTCCCTCCTTCCGCTGTTGTTTCCCTCAGGCGCCAACTCCCCAGCAGAGGGAGATGATGGAGGAGGCAGCTGCCAGAATCGCTCAGGACAACTGTGAACTGGCTTGCTGCTTCATCCAGAAGACAGCCGTGGAGAAGGCTGGCCCCGAAATGGACAAGAGACTAGCCACGGTGAGACTTTCAATAGGCTGACTAGCTCAACAGCCCTAAGACTAAACATGTGCTTCAGGTATGTTAAAGTACCACATGTGTTTTGGTGCATTTCATATTCTGTATCTTGCAGGAGTTTGAGCTGAGGAAGCACGCACGCCAGGAAGGCCGTCGTTACTGTGACCCTGTGGTGCTGACTTACCAGGCTGAACGTATGCCTGAGCAGATCAGACTCAAGGTAGGACCTTAGTTGCCAACCATTAGCATTACTGCACCACTAACTTCTAATGATCACACCACAATAAGAACACTAGCCCTATACTTGCTACTAGAGAAATGTTAAATAACTTGAAAGAGAATACCGTATAGTCATGAGAGGCAGTGCAAACATGGCTAGTGTAAATGTAATTCCTTAACTCAGGATCTAGTATCTTTCTGTCTTTACCACATAATGTCAAAAACTTCCCATCTGCCTTAAATGACCAGCCATATTAGCCCATAGTGCCTTGGTCATTGAATAGGTTCTGAGGCAGGTCCATTTCCTCAGATGTTAGTCTCAAACGACATTCATTTGAGACTTGAACATCTTGTCTAGTCTGTGGATGCTGCTTCTGCATTTAACTGTGTGTGTTGTAGGTGGGAGGAGTGGACCCCAAGCAACTGGCTGTATATGAGGAGTTTGCCAGGAACGTTCCAGGCTTCCTACCTAGCAATGACCTCTCTCAACCCACTGGATTCCTGGCTCAACCCATGAAGGTGAGTTGTTTCTTGTGGCCCCAAAGTTCCTTAACTCAGCACCACCAACTACAGAGGAAAGAAGGGATCAAACACTGTCCTGTAAACATCCCAATTCATGGTTTACACTACCCCATGCTGAAAGAGCATTTCACACAAGATTCTACTCCAGTAACTGTAGGGATATAATCAAAGGATGTAGAAAATGTGCTTTACTAACGTTTTGGCTGGAGTTGTCTCACCACATAATGAGCCTCAATATTTTGAGATTAAGTGGATAGACATTCTTGCCAGCAGTTATGACCACCATTATTTCATTGTCATGTTTGTGTTTCTTCTATTGTCCCTATGTTTTTGTTCCACTGTTATCAATGTTGATTTTGTCCCATTTGCCAATTTACATCCTGACCAAAAGCAGGATTACCTCAAACTGTCTTTATATCATGGCCTTATTACATGTAGACATAGCACTAAGCAGCCAACAATAAAGACAATCCTTTGTGTTAACAGCGGCTAGTGTGTGCCACAGATATTTATGGTAGTGTTTAACCACAGACCTTGATCCTATTTCTCCCTTTCTCTGTTAACAGCAGCAGGCGTGGGCCACAGATGACGTGGCCCAGATCTACGATAAGTGCATGGCAGACTTGGAGCAGCACCTACATGCCGTCGCTCCAGCCCTTACCATGAACCCCCAGACCCAGGCCCTGCGCAGTCTGCTAGAGGCTGTGGCCTTGGCTAGGAACTCAAGGGATGGCATCGCTGCACTGGGTCTACTGCAAAAGGTAGGACAGTTGCTCCCCTATTAATAGTCTTGTGTAGAGTGCTCCAACCACTACTAGTCTGAACTCAACATTTGAAATGCCCTCCAGAAAGATGCGCCTTGGAAAATGCGCTAGCCTTATAATTTTTTTGTAAATCCCAAGGTGTCAGGGCCAGCTAGGTTTATCTAACTTTGTCAACTGATAGGGAAGTAACCACAGTATACTGTATGTAACTAAAAATACTTTCATGGACATTTTGAAACTTCTGGAGAACCACCATGTTCCACACTACATCCAAAGATTTCCATCTTAACCTCTCCACCCTCTTTTCAGCTGACAAGGCTGTCAAAGTTCCTCAGTTTTTTGGAAACTGTTTGAGAAAGGAAGGGGGCCTATGTAACCTGAGTAGTCGAGTGTAACTAAGTCTTCCTCTTCCTTTTCCAGGCAGTGGAGGGTCTCTTGGATGCTACTAGCGGGGCTGATGCTGACCTGCTGCTGCGGTACAGGGAGTGCCACCTGCTGGTACTTAAAGCCCTGCAAGATGGGCGTGCCTATGGACCTCAGTGGTGCAACAAGCAGATTACCAGGTGCGTCAAGACACATTTGAAGACTCTCTTAACTTAACTATCTTGCTGTGTGGAGCTGAAACCCAATATACATACCTTTTAGACTCATGGAATGCACCCTTGTTGATTTGGCAGGTATCGTATGTACGTACTCATAAGTTATTTGGGTTAGGGTTCAAATTGGGACAGGTTTAGGACACTGAATTTAGAGAATTAAATCAGCTGTGAAAGTGCAGTGTCAGCCTTGGGATATATATTGTAAAAATGAACAACTGGAATTTTAGGTATGTTGGAAAGGAGGTAGAAATCCCCCTAGTGGTATGTGATATAATTTGGCTCCAATTACATGATACAATAATATCCTGGCTGTCTGATTGAAGAACAGCCGCTGTCTGTTGGTTCACAGCTTGCCATGTGTACAACATGTCTCGTTTGTTTCTGTTTTTAGATGTCTGATCGAGTGCCGTGATGAGTACAAGTACAATGTAGAGGCAGTGGAGCTGCTGATAAGAAACCACCTAGTTAACATGCAGCAGTATGATCTGCACCTGGCACAGGTACAGTTGAACAGTCATTTACTGTTAGTTTAACATAATATGTAATTTATGTTTCACCTGTTTTGTTTTATTTTCCAGCTTAGGCTGTTAATGTTTGAACAATATGTTCAATAAAAACATATAAAAGTATTTTTTTATTTGTAAAATCACATGTTTATCTATTATGACAATGGTATGTTGTAATGGGCATTGGTCAAAGGTTTGTGGAATCAAGTTTTCATTTGTCTCTCTGTGCTGGAAAAGTTTTCTTTAATCGCTGCAATAGGCTAACCTGTGTTCTCTCGATCCTCTTCTAGTCTATGGAGAATGGGTTGCACTACATGGCAGTTGCATTTGCCATGCAGTTGGTCAAGCTTTTGCTGGTGGATGAGCGCAGCGTCAGCCACATTACCGAGGCTGACCTCTTCCACACCATTGAGACCCTAATGAGGACCAGTGCACACTCCAGAGCCAACGCACCTGAGGGGTAAAGGACAACTCTCAAAGCTACAATTTTAGTTTTATAGTAGAATGTTTTTCATTAGTTCATCTTTTATCCATTAAGTATAATGAAGCACTTGACAATTGCTAGCATTGGATGGGCTAGTGTATAGATATGAGGCAGACATTGGGTATAATTTACTATATATATTATAGTATTTTCTATTGTATCTTTATCTTTTTCTTCCTTTTTCACCTCCCCCAGTCTTCCCCAGCTGATGGATGTGGTTCGCTCCAACTATGAGGCCATGATTGACCGAGCCCACGGCGGGCCCAACTTCATGATGCACTCTGGGATCTCGCAAGCATCGGAATATGACGACCCTCCGGGCCTGCGGGAGAAGGCAGAGTACCTGCTGAGGGAGTGGGTCAATCTGTACCACTCTGCAGCTGCTGGCAGGGACAGCACAAAGGCCTTCTCTGCCTTCGTAGGACAGGTTAACATATTAAGATCATTCATGTCTAGACTACTAATGCTGCTGAATGTTAGCGAATTAACATTATTTTTCCCCTCCCTCACTTTTTCTTGTTTCTCCTTTCCCCTAGATGCACCAGCAGGGCATCCTGAAGACTGATGACCTGATCACACGGTTCTTCCGGCTGTGCACAGAGATGTGCGTGGAGATCAGCTACCGGGCGCAGGCTGAGCAGCAACACAACCCAGCGGCCAGTGCAGCAATAATCAGAGCCAAGTGCTACCACAACTTGGATGCTTTTGTTAGGCTCATCGCCCTGCTGGTCAAACACTCGGGAGAGGCCACCAACACAGTTACTAAGATCAACCTGCTCAACAAGGTAGAATATTGTGTAAATAGTAAAGATACCAGTTATAATCATTTATAAAGACATAGCTGATAAACCTATATGGATTCCATTCATATAAAGTATCAAAAGTATTGATCGAATTAAAGGTATGTTTTGGTATCGAAAAATTTCAAACGATACCCAACCCTAAGTATGTTAGCTGTCTTTTAGTATCAAAACAACAGTTCCCCATGTCTTGGAAAAATCATGATCATATGCCTTGGTCAAAGTGACCTTTGCAAGGATGGGACCCTGTCTACTTGGTGCTGATGTGCGTTCTGGCTGTTTCCAGGTGCTGGGTATTGTAGTCGGGGTGTTGATCCAGGACCATGATGTTCGTCAGACAGAGTTTCAACAGCTGCCATACCACCGCATTTTCATCATGCTACTGCTGGAGCTCAATGCCCCAGAACATGTACTAGAGACCATCAACTTCCAGACCCTCACCGCCTTCTGGTAGGACACACAAAATTAGGTCCACCAAATCTCAGGTTGTCCCACTAGCAGGAGCTGCCTCTTCGGGCTGCACAATTGATCTTAATCGCGATGTTGATATTGGCTTCCACTATTAATTGATCATGGCCGGGGGGCCTACTGCCTCTGTTGGTTATGTCATCACCACAATAACCACCCAGGGATAAACGGATCAGACAGGAGAATGGTGGAAACTAAGCAGATTTTTGGTTAAAAAAGACCCATTAGAAATGTAGTTGTTACAGATGCTAGGCTCTGCATGTCATTGTTGCGCCTTGGACTTAGGACCTTACTTTGGACTTTTTCCTTCCCTCCAGTAACACCTTCCATATCTTGAGACCCACCAAAGCACCTGGCTTTGTTTACGCTTGGCTGGAACTCATCTCTCATCGCATCTTCATTGCCAGGATGCTGGCACACACTCCACAGCAGAAGGCAAGCAAGAACCACATAACTGTCTCGCTCTCAGACTCTTAATGCGTTGAGTTAGTTCTTGGTAGTACATTAATACACACAAGTTTCTGCTTTCCTTATAATTTGTTGTTCTGGCACCATCGACTGATATTGTGTTTCTCCATCCTCCAGGGTTGGCCCATGTACGCGCAGCTGCTGATTGACCTCTTCAAGTACCTGGCCCCATTCCTGAGGAATGTAGAGCTCAACAAACCTATGCAAATCCTCTACAAGGTACACTACCCTCCCTTTGCCTCTATTTACCTGCATAAAGATGAAAGTCATATCATAGTAAACTGAGGACAGAAACTCACTTTTTTTTTAAAAACTCATGTATTTGGCCTTGAACCAATTTAAACTGCAGAACCTTGGAGGATATTACTTACTCAGGAGTTAGAGGACCATTAAAACTTTGCACAAAACGCTGCACTGAACTTTACACCATCTTATCAGCCAAATTACAAAGTGAGGCTGTAAAAGAGAAAAGCATCCCATCCATGCTAATTGAGACCCCATAGATTCTCCCTTGTTGTTCAAATTAAATTCTGGTGAGAAGTAGCTACACTGTCTCCTAAACAACAAAGCCTGACTTACCAATGTATCTTTTACCTTTGTTATCCTTTTGGAATAAAGCGATCAGACGAGTTGGGTTGGTCAACATGAACATGTTGTCACGTCACATGATTTCTGGGCATTGAAGTTCAAACCTTTCAAAAGGTTACCTCTCGCTGCCATTTGTGACCACTAACGTGAAGTTGCCTAGTGCAACTTGGAAGTTTTTACAGTGAATTTGATATCTTGTGGTATGTGCATACCACATACCACATGAAATACTGTGCACTTTGTTTTAAATTGTTTTTGAAATGCCACCATAAAGTCCTGTAAATGTTTTGATTGCAAAGCATTTGTCTAACCTGTTTGCGCCGCCTCTGTCTTTTCTCCTTATTCCTTTATTCAGGGCACCCTGCGAGTCCTCCTGGTTCTGCTACATGACTTCCCAGAGTTCCTGTGTGATTACCACTACGGCTTCTGTGATGTTATCCCGCCCAACTGCATCCAGCTTCGCAACCTCATCCTCAGTGCCTTCCCACGCAACATGAGGCTCCCTGACCCCTTCACGCCAAACCTCAAGGTAGAGAAACACACATAGATCATTGGCTGACCATAAATTGAGTGACAAATGCTGTAAAGTTTGGCTTAGCTTTAGACTGCATAGGTGAAAACAGAAGTTGCGGACGTCAGCTGTTGGCATTTTACAATGCTGTACAGCGTTTCGATGTGGACGGTACAATTTTGACTTTACACCACCTAAGGGAGTGGATTTCCGATCTTTCAGTAGTTTGGGAACGTTGACATTTGAAACTGATGGATTTCTCTCCTCCATCCACGCCCCTGCTGCAGGTGGACATGCTGAGTGAGATCAACATCGCCCCTCGTATCCTCACCAACTTCACCGGCGTAATGCCCTCCCAGTTTAAGAAGGATCTGGACTCGTACCTGAAGACGCGCTCACCAGTCACTTTCCTCTCTGAACTGCGTAGCAACCTGCAGGTAGTAGCAGGACTACAGCAAACCATTGATGTGAGCAGGGAAAGTGAATGAATAACCTGAATAACCCTAACCCTACTTAAAGTATAGTAAACATTACCTTTTAAGCAAGGCACTTATCCCCCACAATTGTGCCAGTTTCTCAGTGCCCTGGATTGGTTATGTCTTCAAACTGCTGACACATTTGTTCTCAAATAAAAATGTTTCTCAAGGAGCCAAATGGCAAAATCACATTTTGACTCCAGTGCGTTCGTACAGTCACAAGGCAGTGAGCAAGGATGTAAGGTTAAGACTGTTGGCCTCAATAATGAGACCTCTTTTAGAGCATCGTTTTTGTGATAAGGAAGTAACTCTGGATCTATCTACATTCTTTCATTTGTGCATTAATCACACACTGTCTGAAAACAGCTGATCAGTGTGTTGTCAAAATCCAGCCAATCTTACCACTGAGATGTGGCACCTACACTAATTGGCCTGAGGGGGATATTGTTTTGTCTATTTCTTGTTATTGTTAAAGATGCATTATATTTACCTGTGAGCCAAGTAGCTTTTATTTGTATTAATTTTGTATTTATTGCTACTGTTGTCATTGATTATGGTTTACTGAAAATCTTTTTCAATTGTGGTATTTCATTAACCTTTATGGCCATATACTATCCTAAGTGCTTACTATACCCTATGTTTGTTCCTGATTTGAAACCAGTCAAATTGTTAACTTATACACGTTATGTGCTTTTCCTTGGATGTATTTTAGAGTCAAATGCATTAACCTTTCCTATCAATTTTGCTGCCCCAGGTGTCCAATGAGCCGGGAAACCGTTACAACATCCAGCTGATAAACGCTCTAGTGTTGTATGTGGGAACACAGGCCATCGCTCACATCCACAACAAGGGCAGCACCCCCTCCATGAGCACCATCACCCACTCTGCACATATGGACATCTTCCAGAACTTGGCCTGTGGATCTGGACACAGAGGGTAAGACACAAACAACCTCCTCTCTCCTTCAGACACCATATGAAAGTTATTATGTTTATCCTCTGTCTCCCTGATTTATTTGTAAAATGAAAGTCTTAAGGAAAGCACAACTTCTGTATGATTGGGTCTGTTAAATCTGACGTGGTTGCTAATTACCGCCTTAGCTTCTTCTGGTTAACCAACCACATAACTTTTGAAGAGATATTCATGACGTTGGTTTTGGGTCTAACACAGACACCTGATTTTTATAGAGATTTCAGCATTCAAAATCTGCCATTGGTTTTGAAAGTTGGACTCTACAATAGTGGAGCACAAAGTTTTCAATTTTGTTTGCTTTCTTTTATTTTTTTCAGGGCGTTACCTGTTCCTGAATGCGATAGCCAATCAGCTACGCTACCCCAACAGCCACACCCACTACTTCAGCTGTACCATGCTTTACTTGTTTGCTGAGGCCAACACTGAGGCTATCCAGGAGCAGATCACTAGGTAAGATTGTGTGTCTTCTAAAGCCTGCTACACACTAGACCAGGGCTTAAAAACGTTTTTTGTTTTTTTTTTCAATCACTTCGTTCAGAGCAGATCAAATATTTTAACAACTTTATTACTGTTGAAAACTGGTTTTAATCCCCTAGTTGTTGTGCTGTTAACTAAAGCTCCCTCTCTCTCTCCAGGGTTCTGTTGGAGAGACTGATAGTGAACAGGCCTCACCCCTGGGGGCTCCTCATCACCTTCATTGAGCTAATCAAGAATCCTGCCTTCAAGTTCTGGAGCCACGACTTTGTGCACTGTGCCCCTGAGATTGAAAAGTAGGTTCCCTGCTCATCCATATTGTGGGACTGGCTGTTTTCTTATATTCTCCAGAGAATCAGGTCCGCACTTTAACCGGAGTTGCCCTTCCACACATTATAGCACACCACCGGAGTATGTCCGTTTCAGATGCGTTCACAACAACAGAAAATACTCCTGTTAGTTTAGGCAAGGGGCGTGGCCTGGGTAGAGTGTGCGGGAGACAGGACATGACGCAAAAATTACGCTGCGGAAATCAGTGTTTTGTTTACAGCATGAAGATGGTAGACGACGTGACTGACTCACTCTTTGGCCGTTTTTGCATTGATGTCAATACTGAATGTAGTTAGACATATCCACAGTATCGACGAAAGGGTGGAAAGAGATATACATTGTATTATCCCAGTTTCACGCCAGTCGCATGATAGATACGTTATCAACACGCCCACTCACTCGTGGAGGATACTCCGGAGAATCTTCTGCTCCATTCACACTTGGGCTCACTCGGCGAGAAAACTGATTTTAGACTAGGGTGCTGGGTGGGTAAAGTCTGTTTGACTTCCAGACCAACTGATTCGGACATTTGCGTTCACGCATACAACTGCTCCAAGTAATGTCTAGATAAGTTCAGGGTTGCACTGCATGTGTGAAAGCAATTTAAGTGTTAACTGCGTTCCTCTCCTGTCAGGCTGTTCCAGTCGGTAGCCCAGTGCTGCATGGGACAGAAGCAGGCCCAGCAGGTGATGGAGGGCACTGGTGCCAGCTAGTCTGTGTGCCAACCAGCCTGTAGCCTATGGGAGAGATGCTGCGGCCTTGACCCACCCCACACACACCTCCATCATTATTGTTGGCACTGGACAAACTGGCAACGACATTCATTCTAAATGTGGATAAAAGGACTACTGCTCATGGATCTAAAGAGTTTGATTTTCATTTTTCCCTTGGGGGCTGAATAGCGATGGAGAATGGATTGGGACATGCTGTTTAATATAATTTTTTGATGCTTTGATGTAAATATTGGAATAAAAGGGAGATGCGGGAGAATAGATAAGTGGAGAACAATGAACATGTCCAATAAAATGTAACATGACATGTGAACATATTTTCACTCACTACCAAAGTCCTTGGTTTGCTTCCCTCCCAAAAGATCTAGGTTTTTTGCATTTTTCTGACTTTTTTTGCTTTCAGAAGCTGAATGGTACAGGATTGAAGAAAAAAGCTGCCTGCTTTTATTTGATTCCTTTTTCTCCCCTGAGTGGAACAGGAAAGTGTAGTTGAGTCTCCCAAGTGGGGTGGGTGTGCACTCCCAGTGTGTGTGGGGTGTGGTGGTGGAGACAACTGTTGATGGTATGTCCATTTAAACCTGGCTCTGAAAGCCTCTCCCTGGCACTTGTAAAATTGTGCAAAGTGCAGAAGGTGAAATCGTATCTTGACCATTTGTACAAAGATCCAAATTGAAGAACAACAAAGAAGGACCAATACAGCCCATTTTGTAAGGATTTTGAATGTTTTGTAAATGTATTGGTCCGTGTGTTGTATTTTGTAGTCCTTTCTAGTTGCCTTTAGTTCTTGCTACTTAACTGCAGTATGCATACATACAGGAAATAAAGCATTAAAACTGAACTGCATGTGTATGTGTTTATTTAGGACAATTAAAATGACTCAGGTGCTGATATATTTTGCTTTTATTAGAAAAGTGGAAATGGTATGGAAAACACAGGATGACTAACCAGGACTCCAAATGCTCAAAGAAACTGGAAATGTCATGGAACTAAAGTTGTGACTTGGCTGTTAAAATGTAATTGTTTGAAGCTGTTAAATTTTGCATCATGTATAGAAATTTGATTGTTATATGTGCATCTGCTTCTATTGGCAGGAATTGTTTATATTTCCTACTTTGCTCTTAACATAATTTGCCTTAAAGGCTTATTGGAAGGTTTTCGAAGTTATGACCATCCCTTTGGAGTGGCTTTGAAGCATACCTGGTGGAGTTTGATTATCACTGAACAGTTGCTCCATCTACAAAACCATTCAAGGATGGGCCACCTCATGCACGTATAAATTCACTTGGAATTTATACAGCACTGCACATTAAGGGGCAAGGGCTAAAGGAAAAAATGGACACTACCACAGTTTCAGTTAGGGTGTTGCTGTTTTACATGGACATCTTTTATTTTTTTTTTACACTGTTTGGTATTTTTGCCCTTATTCGTCAGGTGGAGAGGGAGTGAGCCAGGACGGTTGTTTCCTGACGGATATAGCAGTTTTAATAAAGATAATGGCAAAACAAAAATGCATGAATCAATGCCCGGGCCAACAGGAAGACGCTCCGCCTCCTTTGGACCCTGTCGCTGCACTTGGCTGGACTCAAGACTTGGTGACCTCCATCAGTTTGTACAGGATGCTCTTCTGTCCGTAGCGCACTTGCAGTGCCCGCTGCAGCCTGCTACTCATTCCTGCAAGCGCTACCTTGTCCTCTATTAGCACCCGTTCACTGTACACTCCCTCCCCGTATGAAACCAGAGTCAAACGGGCCGCTGCATGGATCAACCCCCGCCACGGAGCCTTTAGTCCGGGGAGACCGTTATTGGAGAAAGCGATGGAAATTCTCTCGTCCTCCTCATCATCTTCCTCCCACCCTTCATTCTTTCTGAACTCCTGGAACTCCTCTTCTGTCATGCATAGCACCTGAGGATAGAGAGCAGGACTATACTTGAGCCTCTATTAATGTGTTGATCCCAACATTTCAAGTCAAATAGAAGTAGCTGCCTTTGTAGAACAGACCTTGTGTGGCCGTTACGATACAATCAGGCTACACAGATCGAGGATGTAAAGTACTGCTAATGCTCTATCACAGACAGCTGGGACTGTTCTGGTTTCAGTGGAGAGATTTAATGTTAGTGTCTATATGCTGTCTCCGAGACCTCTACACTGCCAAGAAAACTGACGTACAGTCATGTTTAAAAATGTATATACAGTAAAAAGGAACATAAAAACATTTAGTTTCCAGGAGGAGTCAAGGAGCTGATTTTTGTGAAGCACCTCCATATGAGAGACAGGGTCCAGGGCCATTAAAGGAGGTTTGAGCAGTATATGTGCAAATGTGTGCAATATACACGGCACTGTTCTATACATTCCCTTACCTTAAGTGTGGTATGTAGCTCGGTGTCCATGAGGCAGCCCTGCTTGCTGAAGATGAAGGCTTCTTTCTCTCCCACCGTCTGACACAGCATCCCCCACTTCTTCTCCGCCAGCCGCCGGTCCACATCAGACTGAATACCTGGGAAGAGAGGAGGAGATGGCGCAAAGATGAGGAAGGGAAGACTGGAAAGAGAGGCAATAATGGCCCTCTCACATCAGACTAGTGACCTGAGAAATGTGCGCATCGACCGTCAGGGTCAATGCCGCAAAACTATTCTGGACAGGATGAGGTTTGAAACTTTGCTCCACACGGTATCAAAGTTGTGCTTGACCTCCTGTAAACGTCAGTGTAAAAGGAGTCGGGCTCGTCTGTCACCTTGTGTGACAACTCTGTAGAGGTTGGTCATAGGGATGTCGGCAGGTGTCATTGATGTTGCTAGGATACGGTTCGGTGAAGCCATACATGTGCAGCAGCTGCCAGTTGGCCATCTGCCCATAGGTGTTAAATACCTCCTCCCCTTTACGAATGGGACGCACACACACCATCTTCAAACTCTCCTGAGATAAGACACAGAATGTGGGAGAAAGATTGAGAGAGGAGGAAGATATGAGACACACAGAAAATATGCAACCAAGAGAAAGAAACTAGAAAAAATTGCACTACTGCAGATAGCAAACATCGTTACAGTTCTGATACTAAAACATAGAAATAATCAAGTAAGCATTTGCTGTAAATCAACAGTTAACCCTCACCGGTGTGTACTCCAGATTGGCATTGTGATTGGACACGTGGTTAAGCATGTCGGCCATGGGAACCATCATTGGAGGGTTGGGGGCCTTCTCCTCTTCCTCCTCCTCATCATCATCCTCCTCTGCCTGGGGCTCTTGGAAACTACAGAGAGAATGAGGGAGAAAAATGGGGGGGGGTTGATGGATGGGAAGGACGAGATCACAGAAGTGAGAGGGAGGATGATGAAAGGAAAGAGAATCCAAATATTGTGTGTGTGTGTGTTGCCTCCTAACCTGTAGGCCATGACAAAGGCCACCAGCTGTGTGTACAGCTCCAGGGTGTGTGTGTTGGGGTTCCAGAGATCAGGGTGCCTGGTGATGAAGGGAAGGACCACGTCTGCGTATTCCCTCTGGATGTTAGTCAGGTCTGTGTCCACCGCCTCTGGAATGCCTGTACCCCTCAACAGCCTGTCTCTCTCCTCTTTGGACCTGCATGGATACACAATTATGGTAAAGGATGTCAGAAGTAAACTCTTGACGGGAACAGCAGAGTATTGTTTTAGGATGCTAGTTTAGTGTTTTTCCCCTTTTTTTTTTTAAATAAAAAAATGTATCCTTTGTTTACCCAGTGACAGTTTGCTGAGCATGCTTAGTCTTTTTCCATTTATACTTAATAATTACATTTCAATAAAAGTAATAATCTGCAACATTTTGATATAAATAAATCTACATTTTGCTACTCTCTGTAACTCACAAACAGTGATTCAACCTCTAGCCAGTTGATGAAATCTTTTACATTTGCTTTTCTTAGACGGGACCTAGAAGGGTGTCTGGTAGGTCTTTCCCTTGAAAGATGCTCGGGTGGACAGGAAGTGATGCGTGATTCACGTTTCCACTTAGAATAAATGGGTAGTTAGCATGAGCAGCGATAGCTACCATGGCCAAAAAGACAAAGAAAAGAGCGCCACCTGAAGACACTCAAACTTCATCAACAGAAAATCCAAGGAAAGAGACGTCACAGTACTGGACACACTGCTTGATTGACAGGTGACTACAGTGATGAGCTCTGAGCACCAAAGATGTCACCAAAAACAGGAAGTTGAGGATTACCACTTTAAGTTTATGAACTTAAATTTGTGTTAATTTAGTACAAAATTGGGAAGCACAACATTGGATCTGGGAATTTCACCGTTCCTCACCAGAACATGGGCTGGTCCAGGGTCCTGAAGTCAGTCCAGAGAGAGAGGTAGGCACTCCAGTGGGACTGCGGTGAGGTGTACTCATACAACAGAGCCAATAGCAGGGGAACCCAGCCCGAGGAGTTCACTAGAGAGGCCTTTTCTGGGAAGGAGAAAGGGAAAAACTGCGGCATAGAAATAGCGAAATGGTAGGGGGGGAAGCCTTGATCGCACATGTTGTTGTATTGACTTTGCAAAGATCAATACAAAATCAATAGAGAACCACAAAACTGAGGGGTATGTGAGCAAGTAGATCAACTGAGAGACAGTGTATCTCTCTGTTATAGATAAAGAAGGAAATCTGAGGAAAAAGATGCATGGTATTTACACATTAACTTATATGCTTAAATGTCAGTATATGTCATTCATGCATTTCTGTCTCCGCTTGTCACCTTGCTCCAACAGGGCAGAGACCTTGGTTGTTCCCTGGTGGAGAAGAACTGATCTAGGGATGGTGAACAGAACCTCCCCCTCCTCTATGTCCTCCTTAGCCAGCATCCCATACTTTGCCACTGTTCCCTCTGTACTCACATGCACCTGGGGGGGGAGAGACATCCAGCAAAAGGTTATGATATATGGGCAACATGGTGAGGTAGCACTGGGTTCAATAATGAATGAATGTGTCAATAAGTAAGTGAACGACTGGCTGGCTGAATGAAGATACAAAGCTAAGGACACTAATGAATCTGGATGGTTGACTGACTGAGATAGACTGGTTGACCTGACAAATTAACTGACATAATACTGGCTGAGAGAAAACAGTGTAGGTTGCAATAACATTTACCTTATTGCTGAGCACCAGGCTGACTCTGTCACACCATTGTATGAAGTTCTGCAGGGGTTTGAGCTCTGAGCTGTCATTTACCTGTCAGCAAAGTTTTCACATGGAGAAAAACATCAACAACACACAGCACGAGGAATATGGTCACTTTACACCACAGTGCATTGTTTTGTTGGGAAAGTTTCATATGTAAGGCACAACCACGCACCACAGTGGCTACACACTTTTACAAAAACAAGCTGTCCACTGCTCTTAGTAAAAGAGCAAAGTGTTGTTCAACAGCCTACATGATCTCCAACAACTTTAGTTAACTAGGAAGCAAAGATGTGATTAGTTATGGTGTCATAATATAATAAATAGCCAAATAAAGATTGAGGACATAGCTTTAATGGACCCAGAAGAAAACAAGAATAAAGAGATAGTGATGTTTGGAAATCTTTATTATTGCTGCTGGGGAGGGAAATCAAAAGTTTTTCAGATTTCATAAGCGAAGTGTGTGGATTTCAGCTTTTTCTATGCCTTCTATCATGTAGTGCAGTGCGTTCATCATTCGCGTTTGGCAGGCTCGTGGAGGCTGCTGCCTGACAGGCCTTACTGAGGGAACCGAACGTCCCTCGGGCTGACAGGTCAGGTCTGTCTTAACTTGCATTTTCTCGGCAGTTCGAAACAGACGTAAATTAGCCTGATTACGTTAGCATCTTCCAATTATGTCAAAGTCCAATGGATATTTTCTTTTCAAGGAGACCATTTCGCTAAAACATTACTTGTCACCTACAAAACATTATGGCACATAGAATCGTAGTTACCTATCGAGCCTAGCTAGCAGACTATTAACGACAACATTAGCTAACAACAGTAGTAGAGCTGGCTGACAGCTAGACACACTCAAAACAGCTCAATTAAATCGGCTTCGCTTAGGGACACAATGGATTAAAGTCTAACCTTGGGTCTTTTCGCTTCTGTTGCCATTTTGTTAGTCCAAGAGGTAAAACTCAGACTTATCGGGCGCCGGTCACGACACTAGCCTCAGAGCACGCGGGCTGAACACATGGGCTAGCTATGACCAAAATGCAGGCTTACAGGGAGTCGACACGCAGCCATAGACACCGCGCATACATTCAACCAGCCAAGCGGTGATTCACAACCTCAGTTCCCGCATGAAGCTGCTTGCCAGGCAGTTAAATTACTTCTGACAATTAGAAATCGGAATATAGCCTACTCAGCTATAACTGATCTTATAAGACACAAATCGACATGAGGCAGGGACATTGTAAATCAGCGAGGTGTCTGGGAGGCAGTCAGAAATATAAGTAGGAGTTGAGCGTTCATGAATGACAATATTTTTCTACTGAATGAATGTATTCAAATTTCAATAGCTTGTTTCCTACATGAACTTGTATAAGAGATTGTATAAGAAAAATATCTTCTCGAATATTGAAAAAAATGGGTAATCTTCCACTAATCACAAAGTTATTGAAGGTGGGAAAATGAATTACCACAGAATAGCCAATATCAAACTAACTTGGCACACCTGTTCCCTGGGGGTTGTCAAAAGGCATTCTGGGAAATGAAGTAAGTAGAAGTAGACAGGCCAGGTGGAGGGTTGAGTTCGCTTGGTTGGTCATTGATTTTAAATTAGGAATATCTTCTTTGTATGGGTTAGTATTGATGTTGTCCTATATCTTTATGAAATATTCTAAACAGGTTTTTGTTTATTAAATACTGAGGGTCAAGTCTAGTTACAATTTTACAAAGCATAGGTATACAAACACCTGCAGAGAAGAAGCTAGATCATAGATGAAAAAGTTACTGAACTAGCTTGTTAACTATTGGCTTGTATAATAATAATAACAATAATAATAATAACTGACAACAGTTGGCTCTCCATCCTTAAGAACTTGCGAGGATCTGATTTCTTTAACCGGCCACTCCAGAAACATAAAGTTGTAACTTGAAGTTGGGAATCCGAAATAATCAGACAACACGTAGTGGGGAACAGATTTAAGAGATCTTTGGTTCCACATTGGACTTTTAATTGTAATAGACAAGTGGGTGACCTCCTTTACCCACAGATCTATGCATGAGGTTGGGGGTTAAGGTTTGCAATGTGTGAGCAATGCTTTTTCTTTAGCTAAATCGTGCCTTTTGTAAATATAGGCATATTTCTTTGACTATTTTGAAGTTGCTGTCTCCTGACGTAGTGATGTGGGGCTGTATTGGAATGACAAACACCAAGCAGCAGAGCAAACAAATGTGCTATATAAAAGCTTTCAGAGATGGGTAGCAGAAAACAAGTAAAAACAGAGTGGAGCATAAATAGGTGTTAAAATGTCCATAATGTCCACCATGTCCTTGAAAGCACATATGTATGTATACAACTGTCTGTTGTAGAGTCAATTGCAGCAAATCCATCAGCAATCATTTGTGAGTGTGATGGATGAACATTAGACGAAATCTGCAAATCTTTTGTTATTTCTCCATGGGACACTTAGTACTCGGATGTACTGCAAACGACTTTACATTACAAAGTCAAGGAGCTCAACTGCAGGCCTGTACAGGATAGTAGAGGCGATTTAAACCCTCAGTTAGTCCCACACAGGCAGGCTCGTTGGTCTAGGAGTATGATTCTCGCTTCGGGTGCGAGAGGTCCCGGGTTCAAATCCCGGACGAGCCCTTCCCTGTGTACTTGATGCCTCCTTTGCAACACAATGCACCTGTGTGAGATGCCTTTAACCTCCTTCAAATATTTGCATGTTAAATGCTGTCCTGGCCTTTGAACAAGTACTTAAGAGAAGTTGATCTCCCTACAAGGTTTTTTCTATGCCCTTCTTCATGTAGTGCAGTGCGTTCAGCATTCGCGTTGGCAGGCTCGTGGGTGGCTGTGCTGACAGGCCTCTTACTGAGGGAACGAACGTCCCTCCGGGCTGACAGGTACAGGTCTGTATTAACTTGCATTTTCTCGGCAGTTCGAACAGACGTAATTAGACCTGATTACGTTAGCATCTTCCAATTATGTCAAAGTCCAATGGATATTTTTCTTTTCAAGGAGGACCTTTCGATAAAAACATTTAATTGTCACCTACGAAAAACATTATGGGAATAGAATCGTAGATTAACCTATCGAGCCTAGCAGCAGACACCTATATAAAGCCCCCACAACATTAGCTTACAATCCCTCACTGCTTGTCCCGCGCATCCGGCTGACAAGCTCTAGACACACTCAAAACAGCCTCAATTAAATCGAGCTTGCTTAGGGACACAATGGATTAAAGTTAACCTTGGGTCTTTTCGCTTCTGTTGCCAATTTTTAGTCCAAAGAGGTAAACCTCAGGCCCGACTTATCGGGGCGCCCGGTCGACACTAGCTCAGAGCACTGCGCCCGGCTGATCACATGGGCTAGCTTGGACAAAATGCAGGCTTACAGGGAGTCGACACGCAGCCATAGGAACACCCGCCCCAGCATACTCCCACTCCAAGCAGAGCGGTGATTAAAACACTCAGTTCCGCATGAGAGTAGGTGCTTGCAGGCAGCTCCTTCCAACTCTACGTCTGACACATTAGAAATCCGGAGTATCTCGCCAGATCCTCCGCTCACTCTAATGCCACCTTTATAAGACACAATCGACATGCTCGAGCTAGAGCGCTCCATTGTCTATCCATCAGCGTGGTGTACTGGGAGGCTGTCAGAAATATAAGTAGGAAGTTGAGCGTTATGAATGACAACGCTCTTTTTTCTACTGAAGAGGAATGTTTCAAATTTAATAGCTTGTTTCCTACATGAATTGGCTAATAAGAGGATAGTAATAAGAAAAATACTTTCTCGAATATTGAAAAAAAATGGGTACTCTTCCACTTAAATAAAAAACGTCTATTGAAGGTGGGTAAAATGACACTTACCCACAGACTAGCCAATATCAAACTAACTTGGGCAACCTGTTCACTGGGGCGTTGTCTCTCCTCTGGCATTTGGGAAATGAAGTACGTAGAGATAGACAGGCCAGTGGAGGGTTGAGTTCGCTTGGTTGGTCATTGGATTTTAAATTAGGATATTCTCCTTTGTATGGTTCCAGCTCTCTTCGTTGTCCTGCTACCCCTCCACGATCTTTATGAATATCTAACAGGTTTTAGTTTATTACAATAACTGAGGGTCCAGTCTAGTTACAAATTCTTACAAAGCATTGGTATACAAACACTGCCAGAGAAGAGCTACATCATAGATGAAAAGTTATGAACTGCTTGTTAACTAATTGGCTTGTATAATACTATCACAACCATAATGATATATGACAACAGTCTTGCTCTACCATCCTAAGCCATTTCGCAGAGGACTCTGCTGCATTTCTTTTTAAACGGCCATCCAGAAACCCTAAAGGTTGTAACTTGAGCTTCGCGGAAATATCCCGAAACAAATCTAGACAACACCGTACAGTGGGGAACAGATCTTCATGCAGATCTTTGGTTCACACTCATTGGACCTTTTAATTGTAATACGACAACCGGGCGTGAACCTCCTTTACCCACAGATCTGATGCATGAGGTTCGGCGCAGGGTTAAGGTTTGCAATGTGTGAGCATGGCTTTTTCTTACCCCGCTAATCGTTGCTTTTGTATCTCTCGCTCGCTCGCCACTCGCTCAGAGAGCTTTGACTATTTTGAAGTTGCTGTCTCCTGACGTAGTGATGTGGGGCTGTATTTGGAATGACAAAACACAACGCAACAGAGCAAACAAATGTGCTATATAAAAGCTTTCAGAGATGGGTAGCAGAAAACAAGTAAAAACAGAGTGGAGCATAAATAGGTGTTAAAATGTCCATAATGTCCACCATGTCCTTGAAAGCACATATGTATGTATACAACTGTCTGTTGTAGAGTCAATTGCAGCAAATCCATCAGCAATCATTTGTGAGTGTGATGGATGAACATTAGACGAAATCTGCAAATCTTTTGTTATTTCTCCATGGGACACTTAGTACTCGGATGTACTGCAAACGACTTTACATTACAAAGTCAAGGAGCTCAACTGCAGGCCTGTACAGGATAGTAGAGGCGATTTAAACCCTCAGTTAGTCCCACACAGGCAGGCTCGTTGGTCTAGGAGTATGATTCTCGCTTCGGGTGCGAGAGGTCCCGGGTTCAAATCCCGGACGAGCCCTTCCCTGTGTACTTGATGCCTCCTTTGCAACACAATGCACCTGTGTGAGAATGCTGCAACCTTCCTTCAAATATTTGCATGTTAAATGCTATCCTGGCCTTTGACAAGTACTGTAATGAAGAAGTTGCTTTGCTCAAATGGGACAGACTGATCCAAACTAGTCCTCTGCTAACTTTCATCTGACACAATCATTTGTGAGTGTGGTGGATGAACATGAGCTAAAATCTGCTTTTTGTTATTCCTCCAGGCAGGGGACACTTCTATATGGCAAATATGTAGGGCTTCATTACAAGAATGCCGATATATGGGAACATTTTGATAGACACACAAATCGTTCC
Source organism: Hoplostethus atlanticus (assembly GCA_034670405.1). Classification (NCBI taxonomy): domain Eukaryota; kingdom Metazoa; phylum Chordata; class Actinopteri; order Trachichthyiformes; family Trachichthyidae; genus Hoplostethus; species Hoplostethus atlanticus. The sequence goes on from JAXDDX010000001.1 coordinate 16,289,577, forward strand.
TCATAATTTGTTTAATCTCTTCTCATACTCTTTTGCTATGGATTTTGCTAAGTCAAGTCACTAATAATAATTATAATAATAAACTGAATTTGTGTAACACGTCAATCAAGTCAATTTATATAGCCCTTTATCACAAACGTGTCTGTGTGTGTGTGTGTGTGTGTGACAAAGGTTAAGACCTAGGCTAAAAGATATATGTGAAACAAAAATAAATGTGACAGTGTCAAATAATAATTAATTTCATAATTGTGCTGTCTTTAGCAAGTTAACTTGACAATAAAATGCTATGAAAAGTAATGATGATTTTCAACCCTATGCTTTGTTTTGTAGTAACACCCTAAACCTGGTATGCATGGTATTCCACACTAACAGTAGTCTTTAGAAAATCTCAGTCATAAGTGATGCAAGAAGGGTTACTCAACACATGTAACTCCACATACTGAAACAGTGCACCGTTAAGATTCTGTATATGCGGTATATGCATTTGTGTTGCCCCATTTTGGCTCCTGTAAACTCCAGGTGCCCAGGGAGGGCTCGTCCGGGATTTGAACCCGGGACCTCTCGCACCCTAAGCGAGAATCATACCCCTAGACCAACGAGCCTGTCTGCGGGAGAAACTGAGGGTTTAAATCGCCTCTTGTCCTGTATAGGCCAGTAGTTGAGCTCTCTGATTTGGTGATGCGGCAGTTAGGAGCCTCACAGCTCATCTGGTCAAACAGCACCCTCTGGTGGGTGGTAACAACAACATGTTCATTTTATGCCACAGTAAGTGTCTTCTGAAGTCTACACACCATTCCCACATAGAGCTGTGCTTCAGTCTTAATATTGTTATTGGCTCTCACTAAAGACTCTCCTAAACTTTACTTCACACTCCACTATGGATGGACATAGATAGAGTTTTATCAAAACCAATGCCAGTTTTGAGTTTCTTGTGAAACAATTAAAGAAATTAAAGAACAAATCTGTAACAATGGCCTGGGAAAAATCCTTTTGAGGGGAAAGGTTAGGGAGAAAATAATGAAACAAAGAAAAACAAAAAAGTAAAATAATTTGAAAGACAGACATACAACATGGGAGGCTGTATTGGAATGACAAACACCAAGCAGCAGAGCAAACAAATGTGCTATATAAAAGCTTTCAGAGATGGGTAGCAGAAAACAAGTAAAAACAGAGTGGAGCATAAATAGGTGTTAAAATGTCCATAATGTCCACCATGTCCTTGAAAGCACATATGTATGTATACAACTGTCTGTTGTAGAGTCAATTGCAGCAAATCCATCAGCAATCATTTGTGAGTGTGATGGATGAACATTAGACGAAATCTGCAAATCTTTTGTTATTTCTCCATGGGACACTTAGTACTCGGATGTACTGCAAACGACTTTACATTACAAAGTCAAGGAGCTCAACTGCAGGCCTGTACAGGATAGTAGAGGCGATTTAAACCCTCAGTTAGTCCCACACAGGCAGGCTCGTTGGTCTAGGAGTATGATTCTCGCTTCGGGTGCGAGAGGTCCCGGGTTCAAATCCCGGACGAGCCCTTCCCTGTGTACTTGATGCCTCCTTTGCAACACAATGCACCTGTGTGAGAATGCTGCAACCTTCCTTCAAATATTTGCATGTTAAATGCTATCCTGGCCTTTGACAAGTACTGTAATGAAGAAGTTGCTTTGCTCAAATGGGACAGACTGATCCAAACTAGTCCTCTGCTAACTTTCATCTGACACAATCATTTGTGAGTGTGGTGGATGAACATGAGCTAAAATCTGCTTTTTGTTATTCCTCCAGGCAGGGGACACTTCTATATGGCAAATATGTAGGGCTTCATTACAAGAATGCCGATATATGGGAACATTTTGATAGACACACAAATCGTTCCTCATAATTTGTTTAATCTCTTCTCATACTCTTTTGCTATGGATTTTGCTAAGTCAAGTCACTAATAATAATTATAATAATAAACTGAATTTGTGTAACACGTCAATCAAGTCAATTTATATAGCCCTTTATCACAAACGTGTCTGTGTGTGTGTGTGTGTGTGTGACAAAGGTTAAGACCTAGGCTAAAAGATATATGTGAAACAAAAATAAATGTGACAGTGTCAAATAATAATTAATTTCATAATTGTGCTGTCTTTAGCAAGTTAACTTGACAATAAAATGCTATGAAAAGTAATGATGATTTTCAACCCTATGCTTTGTTTTGTAGTAACACCCTAAACCTGGTATGCATGGTATTCCACACTAACAGTAGTCTTTAGAAAATCTCAGTCATAAGTGATGCAAGAAGGGTTACTCAACACATGTAACTCCACATACTGAAACAGTGCACCGTTAAGATTCTGTATATGCGGTATATGCATTTGTGTTGCCCCATTTTGGCTCCTGTAAACTCCAGGTGCCCAGGGAGGGCTCGTCCGGGATTTGAACCCGGGACCTCTCGCACCCTAAGCGAGAATCATACCCCTAGACCAACGAGCCTGTCTGCGGGAGAAACTGAGGGTTTAAATCGCCTCTTGTCCTGTATAGGCCAGTAGTTGAGCTCTCTGATTTGGTGATGCGGCAGTTAGGAGCCTCACAGCTCATCTGGTCAAACAGCACCCTCTGGTGGGTGGTAACAACAACATGTTCATTTTATGCCACAGTAAGTGTCTTCTGAAGTCTACACACCATTCCCACATAGAGCTGTGCTTCAGTCTTAATATTGTTATTGGCTCTCACTAAAGACTCTCCTAAACTTTACTTCACACTCCACTATGGATGGACATAGATAGAGTTTTATCAAAACCAATGCCAGTTTTGAGTTTCTTGTGAAACAATTAAAGAAATTAAAGAACAAATCTGTAACAATGGCCTGGGAAAAATCCTTTTGAGGGGAAAGGTTAGGGAGAAAATAATGAAACAAAGAAAAACAAAAAAGTAAAATAATTTGAAAGACAGACATACAACATGGGAGGCTGTATTGGAATGACAAACACCAAGCAGCAGAGCAAACAAATGTGCTATATAAAAGCTTTCAGAGATGGGTAGCAGAAAACAAGTAAAAACAGAGTGGAGCATAAATAGGTGTTAAAATGTCCATAATGTCCACCATGTCCTTGAAAGCACATATGTATGTATACAACTGTCTGTTGTAGAGTCAATTGCAGCAAATCCATCAGCAATCATTTGTGAGTGTGATGGATGAACATTAGACGAAATCTGCAAATCTTTTGTTATTTCTCCATGGGACACTTAGTACTCGGATGTACTGCAAACGACTTTACATTACAAAGTCAAGGAGCTCAACTGCAGGCCTGTACAGGATAGTAGAGGCGATTTAAACCCTCAGTTAGTCCCACACAGGCAGGCTCGTTGGTCTAGGAGTATGATTCTCGCTTCGGGTGCGAGAGGTCCCGGGTTCAAATCCCGGACGAGCCCTTCCCTGTGTACTTGATGCCTCCTTTGCAACACAATGCACCTGTGTGAGAATGCTGCAACCTTCCTTCAAATATTTGCATGTTAAATGCTATCCTGGCCTTTGACAAGTACTGTAATGAAGAAGTTGCTTTGCTCAAATGGGACAGACTGATCCAAACTAGTCCTCTGCTAACTTTCATCTGACACAATCATTTGTGAGTGTGGTGGATGAACATGAGCTAAAATCTGCTTTTTGTTATTCCTCCAGGCAGGGGACACTTCTATATGGCAAATATGTAGGGCTTCATTACAAGAATGCCGATATATGGGAACATTTTGATAGACACACAAATCGTTCCTCATAATTTGTTTAATCTCTTCTCATACTCTTTTGCTATGGATTTTGCTAAGTCAAGTCACTAATAATAATTATAATAATAAACTGAATTTGTGTAACACGTCAATCAAGTCAATTTATATAGCCCTTTATCACAAACGTGTCTGTGTGTGTGTGTGTGTGTGACAAAGGTTAAGACCTAGGCTAAAAGATATATGTGAAACAAAAATAAATGTGACAGTGTCAAATAATAATTAATTTCATAATTGTGCTGTCTTTAGCAAGTTAACTTGACAATAAAATGCTATGAAAAGTAATGATGATTTTCAACCCTATGCTTTGTTTTGTAGTAACACCCTAAACCTGGTATGCATGGTATTCCACACTAACAGTAGTCTTTAGAAAATCTCAGTCATAAGTGATGCAAGAAGGGTTACTCAACACATGTAACTCCACATACTGAAACAGTGCACCGTTAAGATTCTGTATATGCGGTATATGCATTTGTGTTGCCCCATTTTGGCTCCTGTAAACTCCAGGTGCCCAGGGAGGGCTCGTCCGGGATTTGAACCCGGGACCTCTCGCACCCTAAGCGAGAATCATACCCCTAGACCAACGAGCCTGTCTGCGGGAGAAACTGAGGGTTTAAATCGCCTCTTGTCCTGTATAGGCCAGTAGTTGAGCTCTCTGATTTGGTGATGCGGCAGTTAGGAGCCTCACAGCTCATCTGGTCAAACAGCACCCTCTGGTGGGTGGTAACAACAACATGTTCATTTTATGCCACAGTAAGTGTCTTCTGAAGTCTACACACCATTCCCACATAGAGCTGTGCTTCAGTCTTAATATTGTTATTGGCTCTCACTAAAGACTCTCCTAAACTTTACTTCACACTCCACTATGGATGGACATAGATAGAGTTTTATCAAAACCAATGCCAGTTTTGAGTTTCTTGTGAAACAATTAAAGAAATTAAAGAACAAATCTGTAACAATGGCCTGGGAAAAATCCTTTTGAGGGGAAAGGTTAGGGAGAAAATAATGAAACAAAGAAAAACAAAAAAGTAAAATAATTTGAAAGACAGACATACAACATGGGAGGCTGTATTGGAATGACAAACACCAAGCAGCAGAGCAAACAAATGTGCTATATAAAAGCTTTCAGAGATGGGTAGCAGAAAACAAGTAAAAACAGAGTGGAGCATAAATAGGTGTTAAAATGTCCATAATGTCCACCATGTCCTTGAAAGCACATATGTATGTATACAACTGTCTGTTGTAGAGTCAATTGCAGCAAATCCATCAGCAATCATTTGTGAGTGTGATGGATGAACATTAGACGAAATCTGCAAATCTTTTGTTATTTCTCCATGGGACACTTAGTACTCGGATGTACTGCAAACGACTTTACATTACAAAGTCAAGGAGCTCAACTGCAGGCCTGTACAGGATAGTAGAGGCGATTTAAACCCTCAGTTAGTCCCACACAGGCAGGCTCGTTGGTCTAGGAGTATGATTCTCGCTTCGGGTGCGAGAGGTCCCGGGTTCAAATCCCGGACGAGCCCTTCCCTGTGTACTTGATGCCTCCTTTGCAACACAATGCACCTGTGTGAGAATGCTGCAACCTTCCTTCAAATATTTGCATGTTAAATGCTATCCTGGCCTTTGACAAGTACTGTAATGAAGAAGTTGCTTTGCTCAAATGGGACAGACTGATCCAAACTAGTCCTCTGCTAACTTTCATCTGACACAATCATTTGTGAGTGTGGTGGATGAACATGAGCTAAAATCTGCTTTTTGTTATTCCTCCAGGCAGGGGACACTTCTATATGGCAAATATGTAGGGCTTCATTACAAGAATGCCGATATATGGGAACATTTTGATAGACACACAAATCGTTCCTCATAATTTGTTTAATCTCTTCTCATACTCTTTTGCTATGGATTTTGCTAAGTCAAGTCACTAATAATAATTATAATAATAAACTGAATTTGTGTAACACGTCAATCAAGTCAATTTATATAGCCCTTTATCACAAACGTGTCTGTGTGTGTGTGTGTGTGTGTGACAAAGGTTAAGACCTAGGCTAAAAGATATATGTGAAACAAAAATAAATGTGACAGTGTCAAATAATAATTAATTTCATAATTGTGCTGTCTTTAGCAAGTTAACTTGACAATAAAATGCTATGAAAAGTAATGATGATTTTCAACCCTATGCTTTGTTTTGTAGTAACACCCTAAACCTGGTATGCATGGTATTCCACACTAACAGTAGTCTTTAGAAAATCTCAGTCATAAGTGATGCAAGAAGGGTTACTCAACACATGTAACTCCACATACTGAAACAGTGCACCGTTAAGATTCTGTATATGCGGTATATGCATTTGTGTTGCCCCATTTTGGCTCCTGTAAACTCCAGGTGCCCAGGGAGGGCTCGTCCGGGATTTGAACCCGGGACCTCTCGCACCCTAAGCGAGAATCATACCCCTAGACCAACGAGCCTGTCTGCGGGAGAAACTGAGGGTTTAAATCGCCTCTTGTCCTGTATAGGCCAGTAGTTGAGCTCTCTGATTTGGTGATGCGGCAGTTAGGAGCCTCACAGCTCATCTGGTCAAACAGCACCCTCTGGTGGGTGGTAACAACAACATGTTCATTTTATGCCACAGTAAGTGTCTTCTGAAGTCTACACACCATTCCCACATAGAGCTGTGCTTCAGTCTTAATATTGTTATTGGCTCTCACTAAAGACTCTCCTAAACTTTACTTCACACTCCACTATGGATGGACATAGATAGAGTTTTATCAAAACCAATGCCAGTTTTGAGTTTCTTGTGAAACAATTAAAGAAATTAAAGAACAAATCTGTAACAATGGCCTGGGAAAAATCCTTTTGAGGGGAAAGGTTAGGGAGAAAATAATGAAACAAAGAAAAACAAAAAAGTAAAATAATTTGAAAGACAGACATACAACATGGGAGGCTGTATTGGAATGACAAACACCAAGCAGCAGAGCAAACAAATGTGCTATATAAAAGCTTTCAGAGATGGGTAGCAGAAAACAAGTAAAAACAGAGTGGAGCATAAATAGGTGTTAAAATGTCCATAATGTCCACCATGTCCTTGAAAGCACATATGTATGTATACAACTGTCTGTTGTAGAGTCAATTGCAGCAAATCCATCAGCAATCATTTGTGAGTGTGATGGATGAACATTAGACGAAATCTGCAAATCTTTTGTTATTTCTCCATGGGACACTTAGTACTCGGATGTACTGCAAACGACTTTACATTACAAAGTCAAGGAGCTCAACTGCAGGCCTGTACAGGATAGTAGAGGCGATTTAAACCCTCAGTTAGTCCCACACAGGCAGGCTCGTTGGTCTAGGAGTATGATTCTCGCTTCGGGTGCGAGAGGTCCCGGGTTCAAATCCCGGACGAGCCCTTCCCTGTGTACTTGATGCCCTCCTTTGCAACACAATGCACCTGTGTGAGAATGCTGCAACCTTCCTTCAAATATTTGCACTGTTAAATGCTATCCTGGCCTTTGACAAGTACTGTAATGAAGAAGTTGCTTTGCTCAAATGGGACAGACTGATCCAAACTAGTCCTCTGCTAACTTTCATCTGACACAATCATTTGTGAGTGTGGTGGATGAACATGAGCTAAAATCTGCTTTTTGTTATTCCTCCAGGCAGGGGACACTTCTATATGGCAAATATGTAGGGCTTCATTACAAGAATGCCGATATATGGGAACATTTTGATAGACACACAAATCGTTCCTCATAATTTGTTTAATCTCTTCTCATACTCTTTTGCTATGGATTTTGCTAAGTCAAGTCACTAATAATAATTATAATAATAAACTGAATTTGTGTAACACGTCAATCAAGTCAATTTATATAGCCCTTTATCACAAACGTGTCTGTGTGTGTGTGTGTGTGTGTGACAAAGGTTAAGACCTAGGCTAAAAGATATATGTGAAACAAAAATAAATGTGACAGTGTCAAATAATAATTAATTTCATAATTGTGCTGTCTTTAGCAAGTTAACTTGACAATAAAATGCTATGAAAAGTAATGATGATTTTCAACCCTATGCTTTGTTTTGTAGTAACACCCTAAACCTGGTATGCATGGTATTCCACACTAACAGTAGTCTTTAGAAAATCTCAGTCATAAGTGATGCAAGAAGGGTTACTCAACACATGTAACTCCACATACTGAAACAGTGCACCGTTAAGATTCTGTATATGCGGTATATGCATTTGTGTTGCCCCATTTTGGCTCCTGTAAACTCCAGGTGCCCAGGGAGGGCTCGTCCGGGATTTGAACCCGGGACCTCTCGCACCCTAAGCGAGAATCATACCCCTAGACCAACGAGCCTGTCTGCGGGAGAAACTGAGGGTTTAAATCGCCTCTTGTCCTGTATAGGCCAGTAGTTGAGCTCTCTGATTTGGTGATGCGGCAGTTAGGAGCCTCACAGCTCATCTGGTCAAACAGCACCCTCTGGTGGGTGGTAACAACAACATGTTCATTTTATGCCACAGTAAGTGTCTTCTGAAGTCTACACACCATTCCCACATAGAGCTGTGCTTCAGTCTTAATATTGTTATTGGCTCTCACTAAAGACTCTCCTAAACTTTACTTCACACTCCACTATGGATGGACATAGATAGAGTTTTATCAAAACCAATGCCAGTTTTGAGTTTCTTGTGAAACAATTAAAGAAATTAAAGAACAAATCTGTAACAATGGCCTGGGAAAAATCCTTTTGAGGGGAAAGGTTAGGGAGAAAATAATGAAACAAAGAAAAACAAAAAAGTAAAATAATTTGAAAGACAGACATACAACATGGGAGGCTGTATTGGAATGACAAACACCAAGCAGCAGAGCAAACAAATGTGCTATATAAAAGCTTTCAGAGATGGGTAGCAGAAAACAAGTAAAAACAGAGTGGAGCATAAATAGGTGTTAAAATGTCCATAATGTCCACCATGTCCTTGAAAGCACATATGTATGTATACAACTGTCTGTTGTAGAGTCAATTGCAGCAAATCCATCAGCAATCATTTGTGAGTGTGATGGATGAACATTAGACGAAATCTGCAAATCTTTTGTTATTTCTCCATGGGACACTTAGTACTCGGATGTACTGCAAACGACTTTACATTACAAAGTCAAGGAGCTCAACTGCAGGCCTGTACAGGATAGTAGAGGCGATTTAAACCCTCAGTTAGTCCCACACAGGCAGGCTCGTTGGTCTAGGAGTATGATTCTCGCTTCGGGTGCGAGAGGTCCCGGGTTCAAATCCCGGACGAGCCCTTCCCTGTGTACTTGATGCCTCCTTTGCAACACAATGCACCTGTGTGAGAATGCTGCAACCTTCCTTCAAATATTTGCATGTTAAATGCTATCCTGGCCTTTGACAAGTACTGTAATGAAGAAGTTGCTTTGCTCAAATGGGACAGACTGATCCAAACTAGTCCTCTGCTAACTTTCATCTGACACAATCATTTGTGAGTGTGGTGGATGAACATGAGCTAAAATCTGCTTTTTGTTATTCCTCCAGGCAGGGGACACTTCTATATGGCAAATATGTAGGGCTTCATTACAAGAATGCCGATATATGGGAACATTTTGATAGACACACAAATCGTTCCTCATAATTTGTTTAATCTCTTCTCATACTCTTTTGCTATGGATTTTGCTAAGTCAAGTCACTAATAATAATTATAATAATAAACTGAATTTGTGTAACACGTCAATCAAGTCAATTTATATAGCCCTTTATCACAAACGTGTCTGTGTGTGTGTGTGTGTGTGACAAAGGTTAAGACCTAGGCTAAAAGATATATGTGAAACAAAAATAAATGTGACAGTGTCAAATAATAATTAATTTCATAATTGTGCTGTCTTTAGCAAGTTAACTTGACAATAAAATGCTATGAAAAGTAATGATGATTTTCAACCCTATGCTTTGTTTTGTAGTAACACCCTAAACCTGGTATGCATGGTATTCCACACTAACAGTAGTCTTTAGAAAATCTCAGTCATAAGTGATGCAAGAAGGGTTACTCAACACATGTAACTCCACATACTGAAACAGTGCACCGTTAAGATTCTGTATATGCGGTATATGCATTTGTGTTGCCCCATTTTGGCTCCTGTAAACTCCAGGTGCCCAGGGAGGGCTCGTCCGGGATTTGAACCCGGGACCTCTCGCACCCTAAGCGAGAATCATACCCCTAGACCAACGAGCCTGTCTGCGGGAGAAACTGAGGGTTTAAATCGCCTCTTGTCCTGTATAGGCCAGTAGTTGAGCTCTCTGATTTGGTGATGCGGCAGTTAGGAGCCTCACAGCTCATCTGGTCAAACAGCACCCTCTGGTGGGTGGTAACAACAACATGTTCATTTTATGCCACAGTAAGTGTCTTCTGAAGTCTACACACCATTCCCACATAGAGCTGTGCTTCAGTCTTAATATTGTTATTGGCTCTCACTAAAGACTCTCCTAAACTTTACTTCACACTCCACTATGGATGGACATAGATAGAGTTTTATCAAAACCAATGCCAGTTTTGAGTTTCTTGTGAAACAATTAAAGAAATTAAAGAACAAATCTGTAACAATGGCCTGGGAAAAATCCTTTTGAGGGGAAAGGTTAGGGAGAAAATAATGAAACAAAGAAAAACAAAAAAGTAAAATAATTTGAAAGACAGACATACAACATGGGAGGCTGTATTGGAATGACAAACACCAAGCAGCAGAGCAAACAAATGTGCTATATAAAAGCTTTCAGAGATGGGTAGCAGAAAACAAGTAAAAACAGAGTGGAGCCATAAATAGGTGTTAAAATGTCCATAATGTCCACCATGTCCTTGAAAGCACATATGTATGTATACAACTGTCTGTTGTAGAGTCAATTGCAGCAAATCCATCAGCAATCATTTGTGAGTGTGATGGATGAACATTAGACGAAATCTGCAAATCTTTTGTTATTTCTCCATGGGACACTTAGTACTCGGATGTACTGCAAACACTTTACATACAAGTCAAGGAGCTCAACTGCAGGCCTGTACAGATAGTAGAGCGATTTAAACCCCAGTTAGTCCACACAGCAGCTCGTGTCTAGGAGTATGATTCTCGCTTGGTGCGAGAGGTCCGGGTTCAATCCGGACAGCCCTTCCCTGTGTCTGATGCCTCCTTGAACACAATGACCTGTGTAGATGCTTTTTAAAATTTGATTAAGCTATCTGCCTTTTCTTATTTGCTTTTAAAAAACGAAAACTATCCTTTATTTCTGACAAGTGTGTGATGAAGAAATGCTTTGTTATCTAGCAGGGACATTCTATGAAAAACTTCTACAAATCATTTGGGAATTTTGATGACACACAAATCTCCTTTTTTTTCCTTATACTCTTGCTATATGCACAAACTAATAATAATTATAATAATAAATGTTTGTGTAACACCATCGTCAATTTATATAGCCTTTATACAAATTTTGTGGTTTGTGACAAAGTTCACTAAATATTTAAACAAAAATAAATGTGGTAAATAATAATTATTTCATATTGTGCTGTTTTGAGTTTTGACAATAAAACAAAGTAAGATTTATATTTTGAAACACCTAAATGTGAGTTTCAATAATATTTAAATTTCATAATGATGCAGAAGTATCAAAGTAACTCACAATAAAAGTCAGTTAAGATTTATATGCTTTGTTTTTTGCCCATTTGTTGTAAACTCCAGTGCCAGGAGCTCGTCCGGGATTGAAGGCTCTCGCACCCTAACGATCATACCTGACCAACGAGCCTGTCTGGGAGAAACTGAGGTTTAAACGCCTCTTGAACTATAGCCAGTATGGAGTTGGAACCTTTTACAGATTTGTGATTTTGACAAAAGTTAAGGCTCAGTCTAATTTTTTAAAAAAAATTTTTTTTTTTGGGGGGGGAAAATTTTGGGGGGGGGTTTTTTTTAAAAAAGGAAAAAAAAAAAATTTTTTAAAAAGGGGTTTTGGGAACCTTTTTCCCCCAAAAAAGAAAAAAAAAATTTTTTTTTTTTTTAAAAAAAAAAAACCCCCCCTTTTAAAAACAAAAAAATTTTTTAAAAAAAAAAAAATTTTTTTTTTTTAAAAATTTAAAAATTTTTTTTTTTTAAAAAAAATTTTTTTTTTTAAAAAGGAAACCTGGCAAAAATTTTGGGGGGAAAAAAAATGGGGTTTTTCCCCTTTTTTTTTTTTGGGGGAAAAAAAAAAAAAAAAACCCCAAAAAAGGAAAGGGGGGGAACCCAAACCCTTTTTTTTAAAATTTTTGGGGGGGTTTATTCCCCTTTTTTTTTTCCCCCTTTTAAATTTCCCCGGGGGGTTTTTTAAATTTTTTAAAAACCCCCCCTTTTTAAAAAGGGGTTTTTTTTTTCCAAAAAATTTTTTTTTTGAAAATTTTTTTTTCCCAAAGGGGGGGTTTAAAAGGGGGGCTTCCAAATTTAACCCCCCCCCTTTTTTGGGGGGGAAAAAAAAAATTTTTTTGGGGGGGGGGGGCCGCCCTTTTTTAAAAAAACCCTTTTTTTTTTGGGGTTTTTTTCCCCCAAATCAAAAAAAAATTTTTTTTTTCCCCCCCTTTTTTTTTTTAAAAATTAAAAATTAAAAAATTTTTAAAAAAAATTTTTTTCCCCAAAAAAATTTTTTTTCCCTTTTTTTTTTTTTTTTTTGGGGTTGGGGGGGGGTTTTTTAAAAAAAGGAAAATTTTTTTTTTTAAAAAAATTTAAAAAAAAAATTAAAAAAAATTTTAAAAAAATTTTTTTTGGGGGTTTTTTTGGGGGAAAATTTAAAAAAAAAAAATAAAAAATTTTAAAAAAAAAGGTTTTAAAAAAAAAAAACCCAAACCAAAAAAAAAAAAAAAAAAAAAAAATTTTTCAAAAAGGGGCCCGGAAAAAAAAGGGGGGGAAAAAAAAAAAAAGGGGAAAAAGTTTTATTTTTAAAAAAAATTTTTAAAAAATTTTTTTTTGGGGGTTTTTAAAAAAAAGGGGGTTTTGGGGTTTTTTAAGGGTTTTTTTCCCCCCGGGGGGGGGGGGGGGGGGGGGGGGGGGGGGGGGGGGGGGGCCCCTTTAGCCAAAAAAAACCCCCCAAAAAAATTTTTTTGGGGGGGGTTTTCCCCCCCCCTTTTTTGGGGGCCCAAAAAATTTTTTTTTTCCCCCTTTTTGGGGGCCCCCTTTCCCCCTTTTTTCCCTTTTAAAACCCAAACCCCTTTAAAATTTTTTCCCCTTTTAAAATTTTGAATTTTTTTTTTAAAAAAAATTTTTTTTTTGGGAAAAGGGGCCCAAAATTTTTAACAAAAAATTTTTTTTGGGGGGGGGGGGGAAAAAAAAAATTTTTTTGGTTTTTTTTTCCCCCCCCCCGGGTTTAAACCCCCCGGGGAAAAAGGGAAACATCAGGGGAGGGGGAATATTTTTTTTGGGTTTCATTTTTTTTTTAAAATTTGGGGAAAAAAAAATTTTTTTTTTTTAAAAAGGGGTTTTGGGTTTTTTTTTCCCCGTTTTTAAAAAAAAATTTTTTTTTGGGGGAAAAAAAAATTTTCCCCTTTTTTTTTAAAAAAGGGGGGGGGGGTAAATTTTTTATATAAAACCAAAACCATATATGTTTTTTTTTTGGCCAGAAGGAGGACACACACACCCTTCGTAGATTTCAGAAAAGCTTTTTGTGCATTAAAAGCAGTAGATGAGATTTCTGGGAAACCCCCAAACCCGCTTTAAAAGAAACTTGCTTAAAATATTAATTTCTGGTGGGTTAAAAAATTAACAAATGGGGGGCCCCTAAATGTTTTTAGAAAAATAGAAAATTAAAACGAATGGAAACCCCAAAAAGGTTTTTTTTTTTTTTTAATTTCAGAATTTTTAAACATAAATTTTATTTTGAAAACAACTGACCGGAAGTGTTTGTTGACAGCGTCAAGCGGATTGGTCGATTTTTCTTGGGGGTATCCCAGCTAGTTTGAGCCAGTTTTTTTTTTTTCAAATATTTAAACCCCAAGGGAACTAAGAAGAAGGGTGAGATTCGGTGGTATTATTAAGATATATCAATGTGAATCATTGAATTGCAGCGTCTCTTTTATGTGGTTAGCTAAATTCATCGATTGGATCCTTTTGAGCAACTACTGAGCGACGTTAGTTAACTTAGGTTAGCTAATCATTATAGGCAAAATACGTTAATAAACATAATATCGTGAACAAGCATTACTATATTAAAAAAAAGCCATGTATGCTGTCTGTTGTATTTGGCATTCTTGAAATGGAATGAGCTAACATAAAATGTGTGGAAGGCAAACGACAGGGAGATTAGCCAGATGGGAAGCTTTGGCTAGCTGCTCTCTGTTGCTAGGCAACATGACTCTCCAGTGGGTGCGTGGGGTAAAGCTTCTAATTACATTATTGTAATTACACTACTGGATTCAACACATAGCAACTTTGTTTGCTCTCATGCTCGATTTGTTAATTCATCTGAAAGGATCTGGATCAAAATACTTACTGTCTGTCTCTTTCCCCTCTGTCTTCTTAGAGATATAGGCACCATGTTGGTCCCCATATTTACTCTGAAGCTGAACCATAAGATAAACCCTCGCATGGTTACCATTGGGAAGTTTGATGGAGTCCACCCATGCCTCACTGCAGCCACACAAGCAGGAAAGGTAAGACAGGATCTTTATACTGTTGTGATAAAAAGTTTGTGAACCCTTTTGAATTACCTGCATTCCTATATAAATGGCTCCTAAAACATGGCCTGATCTTCATCTCATAAAAATAGATAAACACATTGTGATTTAACAAAAAACACACAAAACCATCTCTTTCTCTTCCCACACACTATTAACACCTGGACATTGCTGGTCCATTCAAAAGTCCAATGCCCATGGTCAGACCACAGTTCTGTCCTCTGTGGTGACAAGATGTAAAATATGTTAGTTTGTTATAACATATAGATTTAAAAGTACATTGCATGATTTATAGCAATAGCAAGGTGCGCAAAATACTTTACTGTTTGGGTTCTACTATTGTGGAGTAACAGTTTTCTCTCTTACCTTCTTTAGGTTTATTATTAACTCCTCCCTCCCTTTGTATCTCTCACCCTCAACTCTTTTCCCTTTCTCTCTTCAAAAGGTGTTTATCCACAACCCCCATGCTCGTGGCCAGAGACCTGTGGCCCACCGACTGAGCCAGAGCGCTCAAGACTCTGACATCTCTCTGCTCAACATCAACCAGGCAGTCAGCTGTCTGACGGCAGGAACACTGGGACCAAACACCACTGGGGACACATTGCTGGTGGGGTCTCAGACCAATCTACTGGCCTATGATGTCCATGACAATGCAGATATATTCTACAGAGAGGTGGGTAGACATTTAGAGAATGTAATATTATGTGGATGTATGAAGTACAAAATATTTTAAACAGGGAGGGGAGAATGGTGAAGAAGTGGTCATTTTATCAAAGAGCCTAGCTGCAAAAATCTTGGTGTATTCCCCTTTAATGGACCTTCTTTCTGTGTCTGCTGTGCCTGGGTGCAGGTGACAGATGGGGCCAACGCTATCGTGCTGGGGAAACTAGGGGACATCCAGTCTCCTCTTGCCATCATTGGAGGGAACTGCGCCTTACAAGGCTTCGACTATGAGGGCAATGACCAGTTCTGGACGGTATGAACTGACATACTTAAGTGTCAATTTGTCTTTCATTCAAGCAGCTCAATATCACACACACACAACATGACACATAACTTTGTTCTCCAAACTACCTTTTTCCAATAAAGCACCAAAACCATCCAACTATCTAACTATTCCAATTGCCCCAAAGTGGGATGAAAACCTAAAATGTTTGTTTTTTCGATCTAGTTAGACATAAGACATAAGTCCTGAGCTAACAACAGATCTGATCTGACTAGATCTACCACTGACCATTGCAATTTTTGTTATTGCTGTTTTGAGGGCTGCAGTTGCAGCCATTTCAAGAGTTGCTATCATTGTGTTTCTCACATCAAGGTAGTTGTATTGGACAGTAGAACTGTCATCCTTTTACACTGTCTGTTGATAAGGCACAAAAATGACTTGACCTGTACTCCACAGGAGATGTGAAATGTGTACACAATTGTACAGACCATGTGCATATATTGTTGTTGAAATTGTAACTGAACTTCACTTTTTTTCAGGCACTTCCACTTGGCCCTCCCCCTTGTTAAATGCTGTTACTTTCTGGCAAAGCTGCAAAACCTGATTTTATCCTAATTTTCATATAAAAGGTTTATTAGAAACCTTTCCCTAATCCTGACTTTATTGGAGACCTTATGTCCCTTATGCCTTTTAAAAATTATGATCATCATTCTTTTAAGATGTATCAATTTTTGTTTGTTTGCTTCAGTGTGGCTTAGCCAGAAAATGAAAACCTTCATAAAAATAATAGTTTTTACTAGCCACTAAAACCATTTTGATACACAATTCAACCACATATTTTGTTGTTTATTTTCCTTTCATTGTAAACGGTGCAAAGGAGTTAATGGTGAGCATGTCATAGAGCTACGAGCCACTATGAGACACAAGCTAAAGGCTTGTTTCAAAAACTAAAACAACAATACTGTAGTTTAATACAACCACCTCAAGGTCAGCTCTTTTTTTTTATAGGCAGCATATTATTTTCATGACTCAAGCTATTTTGCATTATGCTGTATCATGCTGCAACCTGCCTGATCTGATCAGTCTGGCAACATTCTGATTTATGTCTTGTTTTTTAGGTAACTGGGGATAATGTCAGATCTCTAGTGCTCTGTGACTTCACCGGAGATGGCAAAAATGAGGTGAGTTAAGATGTTCACAGTTGTATCAAAACTATCAACAAGGGTTAGATGGAAGATGCAAAATCTTATACTTGTACTGTCGTGTTGTGCTCGCAGCTCCTGGTAGGATCTGAGGACTTTGACATCAGGGTATTCAAAGAGGATGAGCTTGTGTCTGAGATGGCTGAAAACGAGGTAAATGGATCAAAAGATTGTTGGAATTTAAGATTGTGCAATCCGAAGAAAATGCAACTACATGACATGCTTTTTTGAAATATTTTTTTGACATGCTTAATATGATGCTTTGTACTGAGGACAGTCATACAATAATGTTTTTAATAACGTTTTGCACGAATAATTATGATATACTATAGATGTGTGTATCTTTTCTTGAGCTTCACTGAATCAAAGCAACACTATTTGACATGGCAATAAAGTGCTGCCTCTGCCGTTTGTCCAGACAGTGACCTCTCTATGCCATATGCATGGAAGTAGGTTTGGCTATGCCCTGGCAAATGGCACTGTGGGGGTCTACGACCGCACCGCCCGCTACTGGAGAATCAAGGTACCAGAACCATGTAACATCAATGCATCATTATGAAATGAATTACTGCAAAAAAGGAGACCATGATCTGTCTCATGCCAGCAATTTTCTGTCTTCTTTCTCTCCTCATCCAGTCAAAGAATCACGCAATGAGCATCCATGCCTTTGACCTGAATGCTGACGGGGTTGTGGAGCTCATCACCGGCTGGTCCAATGGAAAGGTAGCAGTCCTGTTATCTTGGTTCTCCGCTGTAAAATCAGAGAAGAAATCTCTTGCCAGAAGATTTCTTTATAGGTTGTGTTCATTGTCCTTCGATCACATTCCCCATTTCTTCCAGATTGATGCTCGTAGCGACCGTACAGGTGAGGTCATCTTCAAAGACAACTTCTCTTCCTCTGTGGCCGGAGTGGTAGAGGGAGACTACAGATTGGATGGACAGAAACAACTCATCTGCACCTCTGTAGAGGGAGAGGGTATGCTGTGTGTGTGTGTGTGTGTGTGTGTGTGTGTGTGTGTGTGTGTGTGTGTGTGTGTGTGTGTGTGTGTGTGTGTGTGTGTGTGTGTGTGTGTGTGTGTGTGTGTGTGTATATGTGGGTGGACATGGAGGTAATGTGTTTGTGTGTTGGTGCATGATCATGTTTTTTTAATAGGATCTGTTTGTTTGTCACTGTGTGTGTCCTGTAGTGCGCGGCTACCTGCCAGCCAGTAAGGAACTAAAAGGGAATCTCATGGACTCCAGTGTAGAGCAGGACCTTATTAGAGAGCTCAGCCAACGCAAACAGAATCTGCTGCTCGAGCTACGCAACTACGACGAGAACGCCAAGGTATGTCGGCAATCACTTCCTGAAGTAGGTGGAGGAGAATGGGTACACCAAAAAAGTAAATCACAATACTTCACAATACTGTCACATTGTTTCAGGGTGTATCAGAGACAGACAGTGGGATAGGTGTGATACCAGCCAACACTCAGCTCCAGACAGCCCTGTCTGTCAGACCAGCTACGGAGGCCCAGAAGGCTCATATAGAACTCAGCATCTCCACGCCAAACGGTAAAGATATTGCGTGCCAGAGATGACAAGGTCTCAAGGTTTGAGATTTGAGAAGTGCTGGCTGTCCATACAGTAAATACTAATAACTCTCTGAACCGCTCTCATGTCCTCTCTAGAAACCATTATCCGTGCAGTGCTGATCTTTGCAGAGGGGATTTTTGAGGGTGAGAGCCACGTTGTCCACCCCAGTGCCCAGAACCTGTCAGGCTGCGTTCGAGTCCCCATCATCCCCCCCAAAGACATACCAGTAGACCTGCACATCAAGGCCTTTGTTGGAGGGAAAACCAGGTTCACCTTTAAACCATTCAAATGCTCTGTGTGACCAATTAAAAGCCTTCAAGTTTCTCAAATTTATTTTTCACTTCTTTTAACTCTTCATTGTTGTCTTTCTCCATCTCTTTCCCTATAGTCCTCATCTCCTCCTCCTCACTTCACTCTTTTTTTTTTTTTCTCCCCCCACTCCAGTACCCAGTTCCATGTGTTTGAAATCACCCGTCAGCTGCCTCGTTTCTCCATGTATGACATCATGGTTGACCCCTGTGCTGCTCTGCCCACCGGGAGGGTCTCCTTCAGCATCAACGACCGACCACAGCGGGTAGGCAGTCAGAGTGTGTTTTTCGGAGACAGAGAGTACAGATTCTGTATAGTCCCACAGTGCATTTGTGCCAATGACGTTTGATCGGTTTAGTTCAATGTGATCTCAGCTCTCTGGCTCTCTCTAGTTGATCAGCTGCCTTCATCTCATCTATGGAGAATACAGTAATGTTAGCGAACATAGCTTATAGCTTATTACATACATACATGGTAGCGTCCAGGTATAGAGGAGTGAAGTGTCTCACCCTAATTGACTAACATGAAATTACTTGAAGACCACAGCACCATAAACACATCCACGAGAAAAATGGAAAGACTCTTCATGCCACATCATTATCTACTCAATAAATGGGCTTCCATCCCCCTGGCAAGTGCAAAATGGATTAGTTGGTTACAGCCATTCAAAGCTTGAATGGCTGTAACCCTTGTAAGTGTAACCAACAGCCATTGTTCGAATCGATGGCAGTAGTCATATGCTGACGTGTATCTGTGTGTGTGTGTGTGTGTGTGTTGTGTGTATGTGTATTTGTGTGTTGTGTGTGTGTGTGTATAGGTGGTAATGTGGCTGAATCAGAACTTCCTGCTTCCAGAAGGGATAGACAGTCCTGATTTCAGTTTTACTTCACTAAGGGGAGGAGGACTGTTGTCCATCAGCATGGCCAGCAATGGACAGGTACACACACACACACACACACACACACACACACACACACACACACACACTCTCTCTCTCTCTCTCTCTCTCTCTCTCTCTCTCTCTCTCTCTCTCTCTCTCTCTCTCTCTCTCTCTCTCTCTCTCCCTTTGAAACCGTAACTGTGATTAAGGGCTATACAAATAAACTTGACTGGACGTGGAACTTCTGGCCATTGAATCCCATTACTGTTTTGTCCAATCAGATCACTCTGAGCACTGATGACATTGACCTGGCAGGGGATCTGGTCCAATCACTGGCCTCCTTCCTGGGCATAGAGGACCTATCAGCAGAGGCAGACTTCCCTGACTACTTTGAGGAGCTACGCAATACACTCACTGAGGTCAACCTTTTGCTCTGTAATATTTGGCAGTTTTTTTTTCTGCTACTTAGATAAGATACAGTGGAGGGTGACAGAAAGGATGGGAGTCGCAAGTTACAAATATATAGTATGCTGCATAGTCCACTGAGACACCGAGACAACTCTACCTGTCCAGGGCATGCATTATAGGAACAATGTGATGTGATGAGTGCATTACCCTATGTAAAAGGCTGCTTACCAAGATGGGCTAAGAGGCAAGGTAAATTTGTGGTTCAGGGCTAAATGATGTCATAACCCCCCATGTTGTATTATTTCTATGTCAGGTGGATGAGTTCCACTCTGTCCATCAGAAGCTAACTGCAGCCATGGCCGACCACTCAAACTACATCAGGAACATGCTGGTGCAGGCCGAGGATGCTCGCCTTATGGGGGACATGTGAGTTACCACCGTATACTGTACATACCATACTATTCACGGTACATGAAACTGGCCTGATTTCTCATTTCTCAAGTGTAATGTCGACTTTACACGTCAAGTACATGTCAGGTACTTTTTCAGCCCAGGACCTAAACACCAATTTCATCACTATACAGTCTTTCTATGCTCCCTCTCTCATCCGTTTCTCTCTTCTCTCTTCTATCTCTCTGTAGGACAACTATGAAGAAGCGCTACAGAGAGCTGTATGATCTGAACAGGGATCTGATCAATGAGTATAAGATCCGCTCCAACAACCACAATGCTCTACTAGCCTGCCTCAAGTCTGTCAACCAGGCCATACAGAGGGCTGGTAGACTCCGAGGTAGGCCACACAGAGAGAGAGAGACTGGAATGAAGATCTATACAAATGTTTGTGAGCTCTGTCAAGTGTCATCTTACACATCTGTCTCTGTCTCTCCGTCTCGCTCCATCCTTCTCCGCAGTGGGTAAGCCCAAAAACCAAGTGATCTCCGCGTGTCGAGACGCCATCAAGAGCAACAACGTCAACGCGCTGTTCAAGATCATGAGAGCCGGCACCGCGTCCTCCTGAGGGAGGGAGCGATCGACAGAGGGGACATATAGGTGGACAGAGAGTGTGTGAGAGAGAGAGAGACTTACTTGTTCCTTGTTACTTACTTACTTGTTCTTACTTGTGTTGCCCTGTTACTTATGGCATGTACTTTCATATTGTTGTAAATGTTGTTCTTTGTCTGTTCATATATGTTTGCTTTGGCAATATAAGCAAGTCTTTTCATGCCAATGAAGCTAATTGAAATTGAATTGAAATTGAGAGAGAGAGAGAGAGGCTCACGTGAGCACACCTGATCCGTACTGTATTGCTGCGCCTCGTCACTTCGGTGGCAGCAAGGCACCGCCAAGGATATGTCACCAGAATAACAAGCCTGGAATGAGAGCTACATTACTGACTTGAACAACGGAGGACAACGGGACGGTGGAATGGGCAGAGTGGCACGGTGGGAGCATTTGGCTGCCATCTCCATTCCCTTTCCATTAGACTCCGATCAAATTCTGCTCACTGGGGATCACCTTGCGCTAGCTCCCAGAGAAATAAAACACTAACTACGGGGCTTAGTGGACTGGTGACATTTCCATCCATCTCTGCCTAGCACTGTTTGCGTGTGTGTGTTTTAGAAATTGCGGCGTACTTATGTGGAACAGTTAACCGAAATAACGTTGAATATTAGCGTAGGAGTCAAGCAGTCAAGTGTGCCGGTGATGTTTAGAGAGTACAGCTGGACCAGAACAGGGAGAGGAGCCTTTCTCCCAAGACATTTTGTAAGGTTGTGTGTCCAAAGATACCTGAGCAGGATGACACTTTTTGGGGAAACTCAGTGATGTGAAAGGTTTTAACATATTGCTGCTGTCACATGAAAATCTTGCACCTCCAATATTGGTCTTTGTTTTGTAAATTTCAGTGATATGCTATATGTTTTATAACCCTATGGCCCCATCAAACTCATTCGAAATCCATTCCCTAATTGTTCCATAACTTTCCTAGCACAGCAGCAGTAGTTCGGTGGTGTGAAAGCGTTAATGTACACTGATGGTCCAGATGTACTAAACGGGCTTTCCAACTGTCTGCTTCCACAAAGACACGAGTGTGTGAGGAAATGAGCATCTGTTGGATTGGTACCCGAACTGCGTGACTCAGCAGACAGGCAGTGATGTTTAGAGAGAGTACAGCTGGACCGGCACTTTCTCTCAGCTAGAGCCCTGCGTCTAAAAGAGTCGTGCCATTGAATTCACCAGATAGTCCCAGAGCCTCGTTCGGATCAACGTCCCATCTGCTGTGTGTGTGTGTGGTATATGTAGCCAAAGAAAACAAATTGTAACTTAATGAATGTTACGTGTGTGGTGACCATGTTTACCTTTTGTAAATTGTACACAGAGATTATAAACTTTCTAAATTATTGTGTTTTAAATTTTGTGTTTGCGGCAGAGAAAATATATATTCCCTTTTACTTGTCGTGTGTTTGACTTTGGTGTGCAGTGTCATTAGGGGACTTCTTTCTCAGACAAGTTGCCTTGCTCATCTGTTTCTCATAAATCTGTCTGCAGATGGTGCGTGAAATGGTCTGGACGGAAAACAGAGAAACACTGCCGCCTTCACTTCTAAAAGAGCGCAACCTTTTTTTTTTCTTTTTCCTTTTTTTTTCATATCTCTTCTTTCCTGTCAAATAGTCTAGAGTGTCTCCTTCAAACTGTTAAACAGCTTCAAAACACTGCTAAGTGCAACCCACCTCAGTTTTTCCTAAGCCAACATGCATGTAGATACTTTTGAAAGTAGATTGGCTTTTATTTACCATGGGGATGTTGCTATTGCCGGATATGCGTGCTCTTTTTCAGCAATGCCCTGCTTCACCAAGGCTGGATACATGACTAAACAATGTCTGCAGTCAGCCACACACAAAAAAAAAAAAAAAACTTTTGTTGGTGAGGTTACCATTCTCAGATTACAGCCATACATAGTCCCACATGGCATTTCAACTGTATTAGAGATTACACCATGGGGAGTGATTAGAAAGGAAAAGTCCCATTCATTTCACATAAACATTTCTGTTTTCCTTCCTTCCTTTACACACACACAGCTATTGTGTAGAGGTTATGGTGTCTGGCCAGTGAGAGCTACATATTATTCAGTAATGATCCTGTCTAGGGGCTTTGTTTGTGAGCCCCACTGCCATGGGGAAGAAGCTGTTTAAGTGCCGGGAGGTTTTGGTCTTGACAGACCGCAGCCTCCTGCCAGAGGGGAGAAGTAAATAAAGTAAGCATTAGTAATTATTATTATTCCCCACTGTTTTCCCCATTCCCTTATTCCTTGCCCTCTCCTCCCTCCCTCTCCTCCCATCCTCTTCTGTTGCTGTGTTGGCATCTGGCTTGAAGTTTCCTCCTATCCAGTTAGGTCACATGGGCAAGCCTGGGGATAAAGATGCTGCATTCAAGTGCTCCTTGTAAGCTCCTACGTCCGAGCACTTAGGTCGTAACTACCATAAAGTAGTTGTGCCCTAAATGACAATTGCCTATTTTGTTTGTTTTACTTGAAATGAACATATTCCCTACACCTGGCTGCAGATATGTCCTTCATGGTGGCATCGGAATTTAGTAAGTTGGAGAAATCTGAGGTGAATAATATGTTCAAAGAGGAAGCTCATATTTACCATCTTTCCCATATTACATGAATGCAAAAATAAGAAATAGCGACTTCCCGTGTGTATGCACCACCACTTTGTTGGGTCGTTCACGTAATGCTCAATTCATAATCACAATATTTCCGACAGCACTTGAAGGCAACAAGAGAGCATCAAGCGCTCAGAGAACATCTCTCCTCTTCTACTATCTCCCCCTCTCTGACACTGGATAGTTTTCTCTGGAAACTTTGGAAACGTGGTTACTCTATGTGTGTGTGTGTGTGTGTGAGTGAGTGTGTGTGTGTGCGTGCGCGCTGCAGCTCCACAGATCCAGTGAACAGATGTTTTGTGTTTGGCTGTGGCGCAGCGAGGTTTTTCTGACGATCTCCACTCTCTTCTCTCTGCCTCCTGGTAAGTTTGAATGACTTTCAGCGATCCTTGTACACTGAATGCATGCTAGGATCCAAAGACCAGACCAACTCGTTGCCGATAGTGTAAAATATGTTTGGTGAAAGATTGACTTTTACGCACTAATTCCTCCCAAAGTTTAAAGCTTTGTGGAGTAAAGACGCTGGTGTGTAAGCAGTCACGTACACCTTAACAGTGGTGGAATGTTTTGTCAGCACGGATTTTAGTGAACACACCTAAACTCACCCTTCGGTCTAGGCTAATAAATAGTTTAAAAGTTTGTATGTGTGTCTTTTAAGTGGAAAAAACACATCAGTACTTCTCTGGAACTGGAATTGATTTTTGAATCCATTGTTACATCAATGGTTGTAATTTGAAACTCTGAAATTCATCTCCTCGTTTTAGAAAAAAAAAGTAGGTGATATTTTACCTCACCGCTATCCGCCTTGTTACATCTGAATACATCAGCCGCTACTTCAATACACTGACTCCAGGTCTGCATTTCGGCCACTATTAGGACAAAGTGTTCTCTATACAGTTGGTAAGCTCACGATCACTTACATAAGAACAGACACTCCCCCCTCCTGAGCGGGTCATCGTTATGAATCGATGGGGAAGTTGGGATCGGACCTGCACCGCTTATTATTGTTTATTGATTATTGATTATTGTTTGTGACTTTATTATCCAACAATCAAACGTGGGATGCTTTGAAACTCACAACGTTTTCCCCTCAAGGTAAGAGTTTGTAACAGTAGTCTGGTTTTATGCGTTAGAAATGACTGAAGTGGATTTTTGCATGCAGGGTTGGTGAGTAACGGATTACTGGTCATGTAACGGTATTATATGAATTTGGCTGAAATTGTGTCATAATTAACTGTAATCGGTTACAGTTACTGATAACAGCAGTCATGTTTGAAAGGGGAAACGCGTTCAGATATAGGAGCTTCTGTCCAGTGGTTACCATGATAACATTTCAAACTACAGCCTATCAATTACAATAATCATATTGTCTTTAGAGGTGCAATATCAAACAAAAATAACTAATTGGATTACTGACCAATTTAGAGTTTTGAACATGTAATCAAGTTTTTTTTGGAAAAGATTTGTCCATCCTTCCCAGCCCTGTCTGAATTTTTCATTCAGCATCCATAACAGCATCCATAGCGGAAGTAGAATATCAAAACAATGCAGGCATTATAGGTAATAGAAATAACTATTGCAATGCAGGTCAAACTGAAGGGGGTCTCGCTTAGAAACCACCCCGCTTGCACCACCTGCCATTACGCCCATGAAACAGAGAGGTGCAGAATATTAGTACAAAACCAAACAAAAAAACGTCAGGTCCTCAGACCATCCCATACTATTCATGGGTTCGAACCCCACAGCAACCACCATGTCCTTCAGCAGCCATGTGTCCATGAGCAAGACGGTGATCTCTACCTACTCCCTCATTGTAAGTTGCTCTGGAGAAGAGTGTCAGCTAAATGGCTACACTGTGAATGGCACTGTGGAAGGTCTAGCTGGTTGTATTGATCACCAACTGTACTGCACTGCCATAAAAAAACAGTCCAGTTCACTTGAGTTTCTCAGAGCGATTGCCGCCCTGCATGACGCTGTTGTTTGAATTTGCTGTATTGGTAAATGCTTGAGGAAAAACAGATGTAGATTTTGAATTATGATTGGTTAAGAACTTTTCAGAAAGCCCATCTTCCATCTGTGAGTCGAACTCTTAAAGAACACAAGTGAACGGACCCAAAATGTAGTCGGTCACATAAATCCATCCATCTTTGATGAAGTGGGATGCCACCACCCGTCATTCCCCCCTCAAATCACCCCCTTGTTACTAAGAAGACAGTGAATAGCCCTCGGTGCTCCAGTGTTTTCTCTTGGAAAACATCTCATTTCTTATTCAGTGCTGCTTTTTGTGCTGTCCTGATCATATCCTGATGGGTCTTGTTGTCCAGGACCCCCTCCCCTTCCCTCCCAACCTACCACTGCTGTCTGAGGGGAAGAAGAGGAGCAGAGAGACGAGGGAACTCTCAACACATCGACTATGGACAGACATCAAGTGGACATTTTAAGCATGTATCTGATGCACCTTAAAATAAGGTGAATCCTGAATACCAGAGAAGGGGTTGTTTTTTTACAGTCACGGTCAAGGTGATATCTCGATATGTGGCAGAGAGGGGAAAGGAAGAGGTGGAAATCTCACGGGGCTGCACCGATTGCCACGACTACCTGAGAGGCGATGTGAAGAGCAACGGACCATTTCAAATGCGATCCCGTTACATGCTCAATTGTGGTCAGCGTCTCAGGAAGATGATGAGGAAGATGGCGATGCTGAGGAGGCTCATCCATGTGAAGGGAGACGTGATGTGCACTGTGCTGCTACTGGTGCTGCTTTGCCTGCTGCTCTACGCCCACCAGGTAAGGGTGCAACTCACCACATGATTTGATTGGGTAGAAAGAGGACATCCATTCAAATCAAGCTTTTTTAAAACGCCTTTTCTTGGGTGTATGACACAAACTGTGCTTCATCTAACTGCTTCACCCCTCCATCCCCACTTGCCACCCTACCCCGCCCCCGTCCCCAGTTCCTGCTCTCCTCGGGGTGGGACAGAACCACATGGAGGCTGGAGATCGAGGGCTCTACCAGCTCCAGCCGGACCCTGCTGGGAGCCGACGGGAAGACCAGGACAGCCAGTGGGCCAAAGTAAGTAGGCCAGGAGTCCCAAGGAGTAGGACCCTCTGATTCAAGTTTCAAATGTGTGTGTGTGTGTGTGTGTATGTATGTATCAGAATCAAAGCCACCTTATTTTGCCAAGTACAATGGATGCCCATGGCCAGACTTGCCTTACAACAGCTGGCTGAGGATCCACAAACAGGATCCACAAACAGGATCCACGTCCATATATATTTATTTTACACATATTGATATGAATTCACACAACATATTTTGGAGTACTGAGATCCAAATCCTATTTCCTATGTATTTGTTTTATTAAATGTCTTCTTTCTCACCTCATTTATCCTAACTGGCAGGTTCCCTCCAGCCCTCTAAAGCCACAGCTGCCTGCCTGTAAGCCCCAAGAGACCAAGTCCAAGTCTAAAGCTCAGGTCAAGCCGAATCAAGCGTCTAAGGGGAAATCTAAGGGGAAAGTTAAGGGGTGGCGTAAGAATGCAGTGCCGACCAAGACCGCCGACAACCCCCTACCCACGATGCCACCGTTTGACTTTGCGGGCTACCTGAGAGAAAAAGACAACAGAGACTTTAAGCAGCTCATAGACCAGCCAGAGAAATGTAGGATAGAGGGAGCAGGAGGAGGAGGAGGAGGAGGAGGAGGAGGAGAGAGGAGCTCCAGGACTGCTCCATACATGCTCATCGCAGTGAAATCTGTCGCTGCAGACTTTGACAAGCGTCAGGTAAGATATGCCATGTTTCATGTTTTTCCTAGGAAAATTAATGTCATCTTTTTCATTCAGTCAGTCAGCAGGCCAATCAACCAAACAAGTCATCTTTCAATCTGTATCTATATCTTTCTCTCCCCCTCCCCCTCTGTCAGGTGGTTCGTCGGACGTGGGGCAAAGAGGGGCTTGTCCAGGATGGAGTATCGATCCGTACAGTTTTCCTCCTGGGGGTTCCCAGGAATCGGAGTGCCCTGCCCCTGTGGGATCGGCTCCTGGCCTACGAGAGCGAAACCTTCAAGGACATCCTGCTCTGGGACTTTGAAGACACCTTCTTCAACCTGACTCTGAAGGAGACGCATTTTCTCCAGTGGGTCAACACCAGCTGTCCCGATGTCAGGTTAGTGTTCACATGGGTTGAACTGGAGCAAGAGCAGATCTGATGTTTTTTGACCGTTTGTGGACCGTTGCTTTGGCTTTTTTTTCTGCAGGTTCATCTTCAAGGGCGACGCCGATGTGTACGTGAACGTGGAGAACATACTGGAGATGCTACGGGGTCAAAAGGCAGGCGAGGATCTGTTTGTCGGTGACATCATCTTCCATGCTAAACCCATTCATCGCCGCAGCTCCAAGTACTACGTGCCAGAGTTCATGTATGGGGCGGCTTTGTACCCGTCCTACGCCGGAGGAGGGGGGTTCGTCATGTCGGGACACACGGCCCGGAGGCTTAGCTCTGCCTGCCAACAGGTGCTGTAAAATTGCAATACATCGTAATACAGTTATACATCTTATATGTCTATTATACTACCTTTATTTGTCCTTCTAGGTGGAGTTGTTCCCCATTGACGATGTCTTCCTGGGGATGTGCCTTCACCAGATCGGCGTCAAACCATTGCGCCACGAGGGGTTTCGGACCTTCGGCATCCCTCGGCCGTCCGCCGCACCCCACCTCCAGACGTTCGACCCCTGTTTCTACCGGGAACTCATGGTTGTCCACAGCCTCACCGTACCCCAGATCTGGCTCATGTGGAACCTCCTGCACGACCCCAAACTAAGCTGCCACAGCAGGAGAGGCCCGACGCCCTGGCCCTTTAAGTGGAGAGGGGCGATGGGAGGGACGGCGGAAACACAGAGCGACACGGGGAAGGAGGAGGCGGAGGAGGCAGAGGAGGCAGAGGAGGCAGAGGAGGGAGAGGAGGCGGACTACGGTGTCAAGAAGGTGTTTGTGACACATTAGCCACTTTCGCACTGCAGGACCGAGTGGCACCTGCAAGATCCCTGGCCAGCTCACAATGTAACACAGGATCCAGAGCACTACTTTTTCTATGTGTTTCTATGTGGCGCTCAAATTGAAATGCTTGTGAAATGGGATCAAAAGCACTGTTGGGGTCATATGAGACTTTAGCCCAGCTGGCAAATCATCTTTAGTTAGAAGAAGATGTTGAACCACCTTGGCATAGGCCAAATGTTCTTCAGTTTTTTCAGTGCGGACAACAAATTCGGTCTCTCACCATCGGGAGCCTGATTCATTAAAACATATCGCTGATAACAGATTTAAAACACTTTATTGCCTTGAAAGAAGTTTGTCTTGGACAGAGGGAAGATGTTGGAGGACTGAGATGAGCTGTTTAACCAATGGAAGGCCTACATTTTGATATCAACAATTTAGTGGTTTTATTGTAAGTCTATCATGTTTGAATTGTCCTGAGGAAAGCATCTCCCTGTTGCTTTCAATATGAAGTACTTGATAAATTACTGCAACTAGCTCATGCTCAGTAGCTGGTTCATTTGTCGTGATCGTTCATTTTGACGTAAGACTTTGAATGTTTTTAAGTACGGTGGTTTGATGAGCACGAGTTAAGAATGTCAAGTCTTTTGAATGTGTCATCTTTAAGAATGTATCGCGTCTGACTTGTTTACCCAGAGACTCGGTGAGGCACAAAGAGACAAGCCAAAATGTGCGTGGTTGGTTTCGTCCCGACCTGTTCACCGTGAGCCAGCACTGCTGAACTTGGCCAAACAAGACTGTTGGCTACGGCAGCGTGCAGGAAACACAGGAAGGCACCTGTTAGCGTGTAACACCACGTGAGTTTGTTTTGAATTGGACTGACACCGAGGCATGTGCTGACATTAGAGATCCGGGAAGAGGACGGTAAACGTGCAATCGAATACGTGAATGGACCGAGACTGTAACTGGATCTGTGTGTGTGACTGAGACCGCAGCCGAAAAAATGTTAATGTCTTTTAATTGACTGTGTGGACAGCCAGTACTGGAAACGGCTGTCATGTATCATGTGACCGGGAACACAGTAGAGACTGTTCATGTTCTGACGTGGAATGAGTGCGATCGGGGTGAAAAGCAAGAGGCGTTGCTCACCTATAGATTTTTATGTTACATTACCTGTTCCCTGGAGGATGGGAACCAGCTGTACCCTGGACAGGAAGTGTCTTAGGGGACCCAATATGCTACTACACACCACTGAACAGTTGTGGTCAAGGCCAGACTTTGGACAGTGCACTTTCACATGAACACTTCAATTATTACTTTATTGTTTTGGATTCAACGATGCTGTCGGTCTTAAAACCTCTTCATATCTTTACCTCCATCTGTTGTCGAAATGCTGTAAAGTACATTCATGCTGATATTGATATGCACTTACACAGCAAGAGGCTGCACATACACTACTCTATAGATGGCATGACACATGCTCTGACTGT
The DNA here is from genome assembly GCA_034670405.1 of Hoplostethus atlanticus. NCBI lineage: Eukaryota > Metazoa > Chordata > Actinopteri > Trachichthyiformes > Trachichthyidae > Hoplostethus > Hoplostethus atlanticus. Next base: position 16,319,485 of record JAXDDX010000001.1, read on the forward strand.
TACCTGGTGCCTCATTCATACAAACGTAGTCTACTTACATCCTTAACTTGATAGACAAGACAGTTTTCAATTAGTAGCCTAGGCAAGCCTGAATTTGAAAACAAATCTATGTGAATTAAGCTTTGCACAGTTTCATGCTATTCAGTTCCCAGGTCTATAGTAGTTGAAATCTATCAGTAGCCTATTCAGACAAAAATCTAATTTTAAGTAGAACTTTATTATTACCTTGAGGTGAAAAGGCTTCCAGCTCTTTGCCACTTCAGGTGACACAGGTCATTTACAGAACTGCCTAACATCGTCAACACCAGCCTATGAGTTGTGGTCTAACTAGTCTGTTAACTTTGTAGAGCACATCGTGTCATGGGAAGTCGGGTGCCATGGATTATTAGACACATCTACTACAAGTTTAGTCAGGAAGATAGAGATTCATGGTCAGGGCTTATGTCAAGCCATGACGCAGCCAGTGGCTCTAGCTGAAAAGAAACAAAGCCATTTCTGGCCCGATGTACCGTAAATCCAGATCATTGCTAAGACAGGAGATTTATCACATTATGATTTTTTTTTAATATGCTGTATGCCACGTGGAATACTGAATGCTCCTGCATCACGACTGCATTTGTAAATGCTGATTTTCTGATAAGATCCATCTGCAAATCTTCATCCCATGGTTATCTTATGTGATTTTGTCCCATTTCTGGTGTAGATGTATGATGGCAGACAGGTGTGGACAACAATGTGCCAACTGTAATGCTGCGTTGTGCCCAGACCCAGAGATGTGGTGGTTCGGTAACATGAGTGTGTCATTCTGTCACATCGCACGGATCGACTCTTGCATGTCCTAATGGTAAATGCTACAATGAGCCAAATGTCGGCAGACGTTAATAAAAGTTTTCTTTTTCAATCAGAACTGGTCCTGAGATTGGTCTACCAAACGTGATACTGAGGGGTGTCTAGATTACATTTTTGTCGCTTGCTGAACCCTTGTCACACAAGTCACTTGTCAATATGGCTAACATCCTGACAGCCTGACAGCCTGAAATACAAAATAGATGTTCATCAAATCATACGTCCTCTGCAGAGGTGAAACGTGTTCATCTGTGTCCCTTGAGGCTCTTGTAACTTATAATAGATTGCTTAAGAGTATTTAATGGAAGTTTAAATACATTTTTATGAATGAGGCCCAAAGCCTTTATATTTTGCAATATGGTGTGCCACATACCGGACACATACATGAGAACAAATTGATCCTTGTGGTCATAGTTCAGTATTACTATAAAAATGATCTTGATAGTAAAAGGCCCTTTGACAATGACCACATTCAGTAAATATAGCTAGCAGCTATTAAGGGGGCATGCAAAATACATCAAAGTGGTACTTGTCATAGTAGTAGTACTGGTGGTCGTGGTACTAGTAGAAGTAGGGAGAGGACAGAAGTTCATCATCGTCGGAAATTATTATTTTTGCTACATTTAATTTTTCTCCTTTTCAGCATCAGCTATTCAATTTCATACAGAATAAATGTTAAAATGAGTCTACTGGTTAAAGGAAACACGTATCGATAAGATCGGAAGTATCGATATTTCAGGATCGATCCGCCCCTCCATATCTTGAGCTAGTGCTACATTCAAGTGTAGATTTATTTTACCATGACAGGGCTGAGTGACCTTACTTTGACCCCACATGAATCAGATCTGACTGTGTAGACACCAACATCGTAATTGAGATGGATTTAAACGACACCAAATCCGACACCATCTGTCCTGACTTTTTTTCAGATCACATTTGTGTCCCGTGAAGTTAAAAAGAAAAATCGGATTGTTGTGTGCGTAAACCCATCCTTTGAGACACCAATTTGAGATTCACGTGTCTGTTTAAACAGAAATAAAAACCTCTCAAACTCTTTTTTCACATCCATATTTTTTTTTTTTTTTATTGTTTTTCATATCATCCTGGTTGTACACACAGCAAATGAACTTTGATGTCAATGAACAGAATCCAGACTGAGTATTAGATTTTTATAAAATTCCAAATGTTGCGTTTGAGGCGTTAGAGATTGCATGGCAGTAGCTCATCTCAACAACTATCGTCACAGCATTTTTCAAAAGCATTCTCCTGGCGCAAAGCTTTCGGTTAAGCCAACCCTTCTTTTTGCACCACGTGGTATGGTTATTGCCGTCTTCAGTGGACATGCTTGATAAATCTACTTATTTCTTCATACACAAGGTTAAAGTATTCAAAATATAAAACACCACGTTCCAATGGATTTGATTCACCAGTTTTAATTAAGGATAACGTCCCCATTTCCAGAAATGGGCTTAAAATGTACTGCATCCACACAAAAAAAAAAATCATTATTTTGAGGGGAGCGAGGGAGACGGGGGAACATAACATATGACACAAAGAAGAGAGACAATACATCGCAGTAATGAGATTATCGTTACACCAAACTGAAGCCGTCCATTATAAATTACAACAATCCGATAATGACAATCATTCACTCCTCATCAATCATCCCAATGAAATTAAAAAAAAGAAAATTTAAAAGCCGTACAGACCTCTGGGTAAAAGCATTCACTTGTTTTACTAGCTTTAAAAAAAAACAAAAAATGATATGTCCACCTGAGTTTGGGTGAGATAAACTACCCAGCACACTAGCTCCTCCCCTCTCTCGGTAACAATGCATTACCACAGCATTAAGCATCTATGGCACTGGGCTGGGGCTTACCAAAAGAGCACATAACTGTAGACCATGTCTGCCCATTTACTAGCAATGGGGGAAAAGCTTGTTGGTTAGTCTACTCTGTTACACCAGACCCCCTGCTCCTGGGCTGGATCTAAACAGGGAGAGGAGATCAGGCTTGGTTGGAGCCCGTGTGACCCTGGTGTGATGGTTTAGTCGTGGTTAGCCAGCGAGGCAAAAGACCAGTCCTGGGACACAGAGTTAAATCTCTTCCTATGAAAATTCTCTTGTACCGTACTGCGCTGGGCCCAGTTCCCCCAAAGCATTACAACATTTAACACTAAAATACCGTCTTCACCCCCATCTGCTTCCAATGGAGCAAAACTCAAGTTAGCACTAAGGTACTTTTTGGCAAAGGCTGATCTATTCAAATTCAGCGGAAGGTGGAAGGGAAGCATTACTTTGCTTCACTTTTCTATTACAATTGACGGTCAAAAATTCAAGCACCCTCTGGTGCCGGGGTGCTTTTGGGCAACGAGGGTAGAATCCCAGTGCTAAAATGGTCTCTGTTCCACTGTAAATCACTGACTCAAAAAGGATTGTGATGGGCTTTTGCAGGGTTGTGGACTTTTGTGGATGTTTTGAACATTGTTCTGGGTGTTTGGTGTTGTTCTGGACAACACGAAACAGGAAATGCAGGGAAAAATACAGGAAATGGGAGAAAATGAAAAATAAAAGCCCTGAAAAACCCATCCTTGTTTTGGGAAACCGAACCACCCGCTGTTCTCTGCAGGTCACAGGAAAATGAAAACGAAACAGACAGCCATGATGCCTTGTTAGCTTGTTGCCATGCTCGGTGACACGTACACATACATACTGTACAACGATGCAGTTCAAATGCATTCTCAAAAATGTATGTACAAGGAGATTCCTTTCACGGAGGAGACAGAAGTCAAAGACAGGCTCGGTGGGAAATGAGGCACAATGTTAAGGTTTTTTTGTGTTAGATTTTTTTTTCTCCATTTTCATTTTGTTTATATTAACTTGCACAAAAGCAAGTGGTAAGAAAATGTTTAAACATAACACGTATGACCATTATAATACAGCCGTTTTCAGATTCAACTCAACATGGGGACACACCAGAATAGGACTATGGAACAGTGCCTGTGTTGCCAACATCAGCCTATATCAGGGATAGTTGTACAACCATTGCTCATAACCTTTCTAAGCTTGGGGCCCAATAAGAAACTAGGCATCTTGTGTTGGGATCCAAGCTCATGAAGCACTACTCAGGCCTTCTTTTGGGCCTAGTATAGTTCAAGAAACCAGGCTGTAGAACATCCATCTATCACACCGCCCTACTCAGGAGGGACCACTAGTGTAGAACTGACAATGACAAATGTCACTTTTTCAGTCTGGCTGAAAGAGAGCTGTTGCCAAGATATTTTTACTAGTGTAAACAAGTAAAATCTACCAGATTCTGTCTACTATACAAAAATATCTCTGACTAGAGCCCTCTTCCAGTCCAAATGTGAAAATGTCCCCCCCGATTGTGTAAATAGTACCTTTGCATTTTATAGCTAGCATAAACATCCAGAGCAACTCAAACGTTCCGCTATGTTCAGCCCAACTGGTCTGTACTTCTGCTATAGTAGCGAAGCTGAAGTGGGGCCGCAGACCCTCACGTCTGCATTCTTGCAGCCAGACATTTGTATATAAAAAGTTGCAATACTGAGCGGTCTGGAGCTGAAAAAACAAAACTTCCAGTGATTCAGTGTTTATGAGTCATGAGTTCTGGGCTCTCGAGATGCGATGACGTCTCCTCCTGCATTTCTACCCAAATCAGAATTAAGGAGGAATTATTGAGACTCAGCCGACACCTACGTCTGTTGTGTCGGTGCTTCTGTCTTTACGAGACACCAGAATAAGAGCACACGCTATTTACAACATTTGTACATCAACATAAACTCCATAAGCATCAGGGCCCGTACACACTGCCAAGGAGAGCTGAAGTGATAGGTCACATGACTACGGTTAGATTTACAGACAACAAATTCAGATCTGTAACTCTGTGGTGGAAATCTGATCTTCTCACGGTCGTCTATGCAGCGAGAAACCACAGGAAACCTATCGTGTTTCGACAGTCCTCAAGATCAGACCCACGCCCTAAAAGGTTAAAAATCAATGGTACTGCTAATTAAATAGTGCGTTAAAGGGGATACTTTGACATTTTGAGCTGCAGTGCTATTTTTCCCAGTCACATTTTTGTATTGCTCTGTTAACTGAAAAATGGCTCAATAGTATTGTCAGTATTCCTCACTGGTAGGCGTCTAGTAATACCCGTTGGTTTCAATCGGGAATTGTAACAAGCCATTTTTAGAGTAGCGGAGAAACATGTACAAGTTCCTTTTGACAAATGACAAAATAAAATACTAAATATCAAGTTATCAAAATTTTACTGATGTTTCATACCTCAAGCCAAACACTGTAGGCAAAAAGATCTGTTTTTAAAATGCTGTGCAGTACTTTCCCAAACCATGCAATTAGGTAACAATTAATTAGGTAAATTAGGTAATTTATTTTTAATTTAAGAAATGTCTGTTTTTTGTGAATTTGGTTGGAGGTACCTACTGGTGTGAATGTGATTTAAATCCATGTATTCAGATTGACTGAAATGCCAATAGAGAACAGAAAACTACCACAACGTCAAAGTCTTCCATCTAGAGATCCGTTCAGCACTACGAGTCAAGATGACTTCATGTATGCGGGCCCCGAGCTGAAACCTGATGCATTTACACCTGCTGTTACCAACAATCAGAAACTATAGTGAGAAAACCAAAATAACCCATATGGCATCCATATCAAAGAAATAATTATTAATAATAATTTATTTACTTGGATGTTATTAAAAGAAGTAAAAGATCATAGATCGGGGTGAGATGCAGACTGCAGTTGAATGTTAAGATGAGGGAATGAATGCTGCTCTTCCCCATTTCTACCATGGGTTAAACATGTGCTGGATCCACAGAACAATAATTGTAATCCTTTCAGTTGCAGCTCTCTTTACACCCGTAATCACTGTGCAAGTAGACAGTAACAAACCACTAGTAGTGGGGAAACTAGCTGTAACCAAATCCAACAATCTGAACAGGAAAATATTCAGTCACGGTCAGATGAAAGATGATGGCCGATTGGTTGCAAGAGAATGAGCCGGGTCAGCTATTGTACTCATTTGTTTCTATCGAACCGATTACAGAAAAAGAGCTGAAATTAAAAGGAGTTACCAGAATAATGACTTTGAGGAGAAGAGATGGAATATAAGTTACAAAATAAGGAGAGAGGCGACACAGAATTCTCTCCAGAGGACAGAAGCAATGTAAGCAGATCAAATGAAATCATCCTGAAACATCTTTGGCTCTACCATTTGGCAATTCAACAAAAAGCGAAAACAACTGAAGGAAGAATTGCAGTCGGTCTATATATATCAAGTGCAGATATGGGGATGGAGAAAGCGGGGAACAGGGAGGTGGAGAGAGGGGAAAACGACATGACTGCAACCGTAGTATGAGACAACCTCGCCTCTTTCCTAACTAATGGATAACACACACACACACACACACACACACACAGACAGACAGACACACACAGACACACACCTCCAAACATCCATATCTGAGGATAGGGCACAATCAACCAATCAAGTAAAAAGATGTGTGTAAGTGCAAATGTAAAAATAAAATAAAAAATCTTCCCAGAAGAATATGAGACTGGTCATGGTGTGAATGGGTGAGGAGGGGGGGGGGGAAGAGAGAGAGAATTAGTATGCCGAGCCTCTGCCCCTCACAACATGCAGGAAAAGACGCTTTCAAACGAACAAAAAAAAGGTGGCCAGTTTGTGCTTGTAATAGTTTGTCTTTTCATTAAAAAACATCTGCCAAGTTCATGCAATTCCTTGTGTCTGTGTGCATGCCTGCATGTCTCCATGCGTATGTCTCTGGTCTGCATGTGTGTGTGTGTGTGTGTGTGCTGTACTTACAGGCTACATAAGATGAGCCAGTATTCACGTGTGAGAAAGTAGTGAAGGGATTGAAATGCTTTTGGTGCCTCAGTGTGTGTGTGCTTGAATTTTAGTCTGTTGAAACGTCAATTTAAAAACCAGCAGCTTCAGGCATGCAGATGCGAGTGTGTGTAAGCGAGTGTGTGTGTTGCTGTTCGTGTACGTGTGTGTAAAGCGACAGTGAGCAGTGACCGGACACAGAAATGTCCATAGCTGAAAATACCAACAGCTTTGGGTTAGTAAGTGTTCTGCCTCTGAAGACCTGCTTTAAGTTTATTTGTGTATGTGTGTGTGTGTGTGTGTGTGTGTGTGTGTGTGTGTGTGTGTGTGTGTGTGTGTGTGTGTGTGTGTGTGTGTGTGTGTGTGTGTGTGTGTGTGTGTGTGTGTGTGTGTGTGTGTGTGCACCAAGGAAGTCAGTCAGAGGGGAGAGTAAGTAAGAGGCTGGGAGAGGGAGAGATTAATTGAGGGAGAGTGATGGTTTGGTTTGGGTTTATTCTGCTCTGAGAGGCTTCAGGTTCACATCTGGTTCGGTCCAGTCTGGGTCAGCTGAGTTTTTTCATGGGTTCATTTTTGTCCTCCTCCACACCCTGGGTGTGTTTGGTTCTTTCCATGTAGGATTGGGTTAAAATCTGGTTTTACCCCCTTCTGGTTTTGGTTATGGGTGCTCTCTAGGTTCTGGTGCGTTTTGGCTCTGTTGTGGCTCTCGGCTGCACTGCACCGGTCTGGTTCTTGGACTTTGAAGTTCGGATGTGTTCAAGTGAAGCGGTGGTTGGACGACAGGCAGGCAGTGTGGTCGGTTGCTGTGTATTCAGTGGATCAAGCCGGAGTTTGTTGAAAGAGTTTGGCCATTGCAGTTTTCAGTGGCAGCTCCACAAATCTGCTCCGTTGGCAGTTGTCGAGCAATTTGAGATTCAACACCAGCTGATCTTTACAACGCTGAGCATCTTACCATTGCAATGTAATGGAGGGCATTATCACATAGGGGTTTGCCATTACGTCTTAGCGACAGAAACATGGCGTCCGAAGCACAACCTCTATAGCAGTGGCCCTGGGTAAATCCTGTCGCTGGATGGGTCCCAATAGGGAAAGGTTATGAGAACGCAGGGTCCTTCACCATGTCAATTTGCAGCACCACTGTGTGATATTCCCAATCGGCATCTGGATGATATCAATAGGAGTTTTAATTAAATTCCATCAATGGCTCCAGCAGTACTACCATGTCACGAAAATCCTGGGATGGGATGGGATGGGTTGAATGTACCGGCTGGTTGTGTCTGAGTCTTAGGAGGCACCAGAATAGGTTAGTACAAGGTCATGCCAAGCCTGATCTGCAATATTCTGTGTGGTTCTGGTTGGTTTTATGTTCAGTAAGTAGTAAATGGACCAGGCGAGAATAATTTGTGGTTCTGGTTTAGGTCTGGTTTGGTTAAGACGCTGGCCAGGCCTGCAGGAGCTGGATCTGGGTTAGACGTTCAGTCGGTAGAAGTACTAAACTCTGGGTTGTGGTTCTGGTAGGTTATGCGTTCAGTGGGTGCTACTACTAGACTCAGGTCGGGGTTGGCTGACGGTCCGCGGTGCACCATACAGGGTCACGGATGCTATGTGATTATTCTGCATCACCTATGGAACACAGAAACAATATGAACAATATTAGAACGGGCTGGAACACATACACAGATTGATATCCAAGTATGTAGTTTGAGGATTTCTTTCCAACATGTTCAAACAAAGTCCATTCTTATGGGGTTCGAGTTTTCTGACCTCAAAGATCATCCTCTGCTGTCCAAAGCAGAAGGTGGAGCCAAAGGGGTTGGTGTTATTGGCTGATGACGACCTGTCAATCAAACAGAAACGCTTAATAACGGCACAGACTGGACACTCGTTTGGGTAATATATAAAATGGCCACTGTGAGGTTTAATTCTTCAACAACAAATGACGATAACTTTCCATCATTTAGTGCCTTCAGTTCATGGACATGCAATATGGTGAGCAAACGGAGTTGCATCAGTATGAGAAAAGAGAAGCGTGCAAATCCGCTAATACAGCAGAGTAACAATGGAGCATCTCTCCTATAATTAGTATCAGTCTGTGTCACTTTATTTCAGTGAATAGAGATCTACTTTGCAACATGTGTATTTTTCAGCGGACAGCACTGCCACGTGCATCTGTTTGGGTCCTTTAATGCACTTTTTCATGTTGGATCACTCTTTCAACAAGTTTCATAAACAAGTTTCTTACAATCATGAATGTGTGACGATTTCTACGGTGGCATTATAAATGAGGGCCATTGTCTCTTACTTGTAGAAAATATTTCATGGCCAATGCAAATTTCTCAGTGTGAATGAGATAATTAACATGTTTTTTGAAGATATGAGACTGTAGGGCACATGCAATCTTCAACATAGCACAAGATCACGTAGCAATATGTGTTTTACCTATGTAGGCCAATACACATGCATTGTATATGTGATATGAGTGTGTGTGCGTGTGTGTGAATGCACTTCACCTGTGCAGCACCACAGGTTTTTCCATGGGGTGTCCTAGCAGCTCCTGAATCTGATCCCACTAACAGACAAACAAGCAGACTATTCAAGAGACTACATCGTTGGTAGTAAACTACTACAACTACTACTACTACTACTACCCCACTGATGAAGCAACCACCCAAGCCAGGAGCCACTTGGTGAATCTGAAATTTCCAATCAGCCATTCAAAAGTCAGTGATTGCATAGACTTCAGACCAAGCAGCGTTTTCTGCCAATATCTGACCTTGCTGTAGGTGGTTAAGATGCAGTCCTCCTCCTGAGAATCAGCTCCTTCTAACATGCACAGAAAGAGATGGAAAGAGACAGACATTAGATGAAGGGAAGACAGATCATACCGTCATCACAGTTTACATTGAGGCTTACAGGAGACTTCATCCTCCATAAAGACAAATTCATATCGCGCTCACCTTTCTTGATGACTAGTGGAATTTTAAAGTCACATCGATGATATCTGTGATGAGGGAGGAAGACAGATGTCATAACATAATAATAGCCCAAGCAGTAGAGGATTACATGTCATTGTCCAGTATGATGGAGAAAAAGAGAGAAGGTAGAGAGGAAACGAGAGAAAGAAAGACAGAAAGAGAAAGAGAAAGAGAAAGAAAGAAACACACTAACAGCCAGCGCCTTACATATTGAAGTTGTAATGTCCGGGGTAGTTGGTATGTAGGACAAACTTCTTAACCAGGTGAGTGGTAGAGTCAAACAGGATGTCCTGAAAAATACACAGACACAAATCACTCTTGCCATTTAGAGGGAAATCGCTGTTTTCAATGCATATTTAACCAGACTAACTGAATTCATTCCTATCTTCAGAAAACAGCAGAGGCAAGTAGCTGCAGAGGGAGGTGTTGTTAGACTCATACACCCATTCACATGTGGGAACCGACCATGTATTACCACTCTTCTACTGATGGCCACTTTAAAAGATCCAATGGAGCTCACGTTCCTTGCTCGGAAGTTGCTGCTCACTTCCCCTGCCCAGCAGCTCTGGGGAATTAACCCAGTGACCTTCTGGTGAAATAGCTTCTCTATCAATTAGGCCGGGAATTCCCAATCCTTTTAATGTCAAGGACCACCAGATAGATACACAGTAGACTACAGATTTTGTCCAAAGGAAACCCATCTGAGAGGATATTCTTGTCGGATATCAATAAAACAGAATTATGTACACTATGTAACTGTCTGTACTGTGGGTGGGGAGGTAACAGTGGTGAGAAACCTCAAAACAGTCACCTGCATACATCCTGTACATTCACTCGTTGTGCTAAAGTCTAAGGAGTGAAAGAATAGTTCAATTCAGACGTCCTGGAAACCTCTCAATGACCCCTGGAGGTCCCCAGACCCTGTTTGGGAACCACAGCATTAGGCTAGGGTGCCACATTTTATGCTTCATCTCCTTTGACTGTCTAAGCGTTAAGTGCCTTGCTCAAGGGCACTTTGACAATAGAGGGGAGAGTGAGGCCGGATTCTTCCCCCCCAACCAGATTGTCCCAGCTGGTCTTGGCACAGCAACATTTCACAGGCACACATATACACAGTAATAACTATTAATACAAATATAGATCTAAGCACACTCCCTCACACACACACACACACACACACACACACACACACACACCGGCTGAGCTACGTACCACTCCAAGAGTGAAGTAATTGAAGAAGTAGTCATTACATTTGGAAGGAACCTGCTTGTGAGGCGACGGAGAATGGATCTTCATCTGAAAAACACATGGCCAGAGGCAGGTTAGTCAAATAACTTGAAACATATGAGGGTAAATTACACTAAGTTAATACTAAGTTAAGAAATATGTTGTTCAGATTAGGCAACACGCTCTGCCTGTTTGTGAGAAAAACAGAACGTAAACAACTCCAAATAGTTCTTCAGGAAAAGTCTACTGAACATATTTCTCTGGAAAAATAGGTCAACGCCGAGCAAAGTGATGGTAAATGTAGCATGTCAGTAGTGAATAGAATAGATTTGTTTAGATTAAACTTTGCCGATCCAAGTGGGGAAGAATAGGACATAGATAAGAATAAGACATGCAAGTATAACACAAGTATAATAATACAACAAGTGATTACAACGGAACATACTAAGAGTAATACAACATATAAATGTAGACACAGAATAGAAGACAGTAGCAGAGAACTGAATAGAATCCGCCCACCTTATCCTCAGACTTGTAGAAGGCTTTGTGTGGCGAGCCCAGGGCACCCAGTACATCTTGACAGGAGTCTCCAAAGTAGATATTCCTCTCCAGGGACCTCACTTTAGCATCTGCCATCACCCCGGGACCACAACCTGCACACCCATTACAATAAAACAGAGCAGGGAATCACTCTCTCCAGATAAAGGAAAAGAAAACACAGTCAAACAGCATGGCATTCAATAGAAGATGCATTTATTGTCTCAGTGACTGAACATGGCTTGTGTAAATCCTCACTTTCTTTATGGCTTATCCATGATTTTCGCCATACAGCTATAGATACCCACAGTACACAGCTACCTTGCCAGTGTTCAGCCAATTCTGTCTTAATGCCTGAACTACAAAACATGTGTCCAGATTCCATTCACTGCCAATTTAAAAATGTGTTTTGAATAGGGACCTATGAGCACAGCGTGTAGCCTGCTGGTGTGTGTTTTTTTGCTTAGCCCCGCCTCTTTGTCTGTATCTATGCTAGAGATATCAAGGAAATGTAAATGCAGAAGACGATTTCCACACAATCCAAATATAGACAAGGGCAAAGGGTAGTCTTGAACTAAAGACCTTGCAGTCCCATCCCATCCCTCTGGACACACACACACACACACAAACAAACACGCACACTACCTGCTGTGAGAAGGTGGAGTCTGAGCCCCAGAGGCCCCGCCCCATCTCTCAGGACATCTACACACTCTGCATACACGTTACCAAAGAAACAGGCCAATGGCATCGCTGGAGCTCTAAGAGAGAGAGAGAGAGAGAGAGAGAGAGAGAGAGAGAGAGAGAGAGAGAGAGAGAGAGAGAGAGAGAGAGAGAGAGAGAGAGAGAGAGCGAGAGCGAGAGAGAGAGAGAGAGAGGTGTAGACAGTGAGTGTATATGTATGTGTGTGTGTGTGTGTGTGTGCGCCTTGTCTGTTTCTAGACCTGTTAATTTGTACATCTGCCTGTGTGTTTGTGTGAGTTACCTTGTATCTTGCAGGTTGTTGCCAGTGTAGATGTGCATCCTCTTGACCATGGCCCCGTGAGGAATCTGCAGGGAGGCCAAGCCCATGGCAAAGTTAGGCTGCCAAGGCAAAACAACTGGGAGTAATACAGGACAGGTATATACTATGTGATTGTTTAGCATCAGAAGTAGATCCAATACTGCATAGTTGAGGAACAAGCTACATGGAAATTCATGGGAAAAAGTGTATAGATTCCGTACAGTCCCACAGTACATTTGTGGTTTTTCAAGCTACAGCTAGCTAGCTAGCTAAAATCAATTTCTAAACACATTGTGAAAGTGAAAATATCATATATCATTTTTTTTTTGCTGTTGACTCATCTATAGTAATATAAAAAAAATAAAAAGATGAGTATTTGACAAAAGTACACTGCCAGGTTTAGATTTTTTTTTATTGGCCTCAAATATAAAACAAATAACAGCAAAAAAAACCAACCTGTCTCACTGTCCCAATACTTATGCTACTGAAAATGTATACGATGCATATACTACATTTAGTTTTGTATGTGTATTTTATGTACACATTTATGTATTTTCTCTATCTATAGGCTACCGCTCAGTGAAATTATCCACAAATTTGGAATTAATTTTCATTGCTACGCTGACGATACTGAACTTTATGTACCCGTTAAACCGAACGACTTCTCCCAATTCCTAAATTTAGAGGTGTGTCTAATGTCGGTAAGTATCTGTTTGAGAATACTACTCTGAAGTTTGATAACAGCGTGATCTCCCAGAGTCCATCCATCAAAAATCTTGGTGTTACATCACTCCCTCTCATTCACACATCAAGGACATTAGTAAAATAGCGTTTTACCACCTTCGCAACATTGCTAAGATTCGACCCATATTAACAACGGCAGCCACAGAAATCTTAGTACACACCTTTGTATTGTCAACGTCCTGTTCTCTGGTTTGTGTGTATTTAAAATCTCCAGCTTGTACAGAATGCTGCTGATCAAAACAAGAAAATATAACCACATAACACCTATCTTCCCTACAGTGGCTCCCAATTCCTGCCAGATGCGACTTTAGAAGTACTGCCTTTTCTTACCGATTCCTATCTCTGGAACAGTCTGACTGCTGCAATCAGACAGACAGACAAGCTCTATTGATATGTATAAATCAAGGTTAAAAACCTATTTATCCTCTCTATCATATGGGCAAACGTAGCTTTGCACAATTATGGAGTGACTTAGTCTCTTCTTAGGTGAGACCAGTAGCTTGCACTAGCTCAGATTCATGCTGAAAGGCATTTAGTTTACATCTCCTGGTCTCCTGGTCTATATGCTCCTATTCACTCATGCAGGTCATTTCTGTCTGTGTGAGTGAGAGTTTGTGAATGAGTCTGTCTCTGTGTGTATGGATGTGTCTCCTATCTGTTTCCAGGCTGTGGCTGGGCAGCGATGGCGTCCTCGTGGTCCCCCACTCCTAAGACGATGCCTGGACGCTTCGCCCAAGCGTCCTTATTGTGTTTATTCTGTCCACTTTGTTTATGTTCCATTTTCCTGCCCACCCTCGACACCTATTGCACGCCTGACTGTCCTGGTAGGGGGATCCCTCTCTGAGTAGCCCCTCCCAAGGTTTCTTCCATTTTCTTCCTAACAGGTCTTCGTGGGAGTTTTTCCTTGTCCCCAGCGAGGGTCCCAGGTTGGGCGTTGTTGTGTCTCGTCATTTATTGTTTTCATAATGTGGCTGTTGTGAAGCCCTTTGAGACTGTAACTGTGATTAAGGGCTATAAAGATAAACTTGACATGCACATTGTGTGGGCGCCATCTGAAAACACTCAACTCACAAAGAGTCCCAGACACATGCATCAGCAGCCACTCATCTTGCATCCTCATGATTAACAGGAAGCCAACTACAACAAACTATACTGGTTTCTGTTGAGCTTTTGACATAGTAGAAATGCAAATATTTTCAAACAGCAACATAACGTATGCACCTGCACACACACTACAGACCACAAGAGAGCACAAAGTTCAATTTGCTGCTTCGACACAAATCATTCAGCCAATTTAGCACGTGGCTCAGGATGGATAGGAAGGTTGGGAAACGCACAATGTAGTGACTGTCATAACACACATACTGGAACATGACAAAGCCAAAGCCATATGGATAAACTAAACAGATAAAGGGAATAAACACATCCAATCTGCTAATCTACTGTATAAAAACTTGTCAATGGGACAGGAAGTGAACTGAGGTGAACCCGATGTCTGAACCAGATGTTTGGGGGGCAAGAAACAAATGATCTGGGCTTTCAAAGTTGCAAGCTGCAGGAGGAAGCAGACAGCAGGGCAGCTGGTTCATGACATGCATCATCCAGGGCTCTGAGTCACACAGACAGATTATACTAACCTCACCGCAAAAACAGATCTAAAAAAGGGTATCCATCTAATACTTCCAATCCAATTATTTTTTCAATGATTGGGATTGGTTGCAGGAAAAATGGTTCACAAATTGTCTTCAACAACCATTCGTTATTGGCTAATGTTGCCAAAGCCTACCCAAGACCCTGAACTCCCCACTGCAGTCAAGACCTTTTCAGCTTACATAACAGTGTAATGTTTCTCATTGTTTCTCATAACTGTATAGAATTGGAATTGAAATGTAACTTATTATTATTAACCTATTATTGCAATGTTACAGAAACTCTGGCACAAAGTTGTGTAATGAGGACTACAGAAAGCAGGTAACAAGCAGGGAAACGGTCATCTCCTAATAGAAATGAATGGAAGTTGTATGTCCAAAGAAACCTTACAAATCCCATCTCTGAGCATTTTTGGTTACCATCATCATCAAAGAAAAACTTTCTGCACCTCAGTCCACTATTAACCAAGAGACTAGATAATAGTTTAAGTTAATAAGTTATACTTTATTGATCCCTGTAGGGAAATTCTCTTTTCTCTTGTCCCTCGCCACAAGGAGGTCAGAGGTCAGAGAGTTAGTAGGGATTCAGTGTCTTGCTCAAGGACACTTCAGCAGGGCAAAAACGCAGCATGAACCCGGGTTGTCTGGTTAAAGGCTGGTCTCTTTAACCACTAGGCCACCCTGCCCCCCCCCCACACCCCCGCTTATGGAGGAAGAAATTACCACTCAGCCCTCTGTTAACTGGCTAACGGGCAAGACAAAAAACATCCTCACCTCATATTTGGGAGCTTCGTTCCATGAGTCCAGTTGGAAGGAGAAGGACAGGCCACGAAAGTTGAGATGGAACAACTGCTCTGCAGCATTGTAAACTGGAGGGACACACACACACACACACACACACACACACACACACACACACACACACACACAAAACACACAATTAGAACCGCACAAAACATAACTGTGTGGTTTCGTAGGATTGGTAGGATTCGTGTATGTAGGTATCGGAGCAAAAATAAACTGCAAACTCACTGACTATCTCTTGAATGTCTCTACACTGTACTGCAGTGACACCAGGAGCAGAAGTGTATGAGCATGTTTTCTATTCCACGGGGTCTAAATGGGAAGTTTGTGAGAGAGCACATCGTGTATGTGTGTGTGTTTTGTAAAGTACCTCCAGGATGTGTAGCTCCAAACGACTGGTCTATTTGCTCTATTGTCGGGGCAATAGCCTGAGAGTTGAAATGGATTCCACTGAAATACAATACACACACATACACACACACAGTTAGTGCTACATCTTTTAACATTCATATAAGCGATACTGCATTAGTTGTGGGGTTATGGCCAGAGAGTTGTGATGGACTCCACTGAAGGACACACACAGTTTGAGAAACACATTAACACAGCGCAGGCTGCATCACCGTGATGTCATTCGCTTAGAACAAAATTAAGAGCAGAACTGTAATGCCTATCTGCTCTATAGAAGGAGCTATGGCTTCACTGCAACACAAACTTCACACAGTATACACACAATGACTGTTAAGCAGAGCTATACCCGTGTATATAGGCTACATTGCATTAGTAACAGATGTCGGCCCGTGGCCTGAGGGTTTGACGTGTTTCTCATCCTGACTAGGCGAGGTTTCACTCAGTTTTAAGTTGAATAAAACTGAGTGAACCCTCACCTAGTCCAGGTTTGTTCAACAGGTTTGTGTTTATCCTTCTTCACAGTATATTCCTACTCACCAGTATTTCAACTTGACTTTGCTCAGGTCATACACTTCAATCACCTGCACATGACACAGAGACACAGAGAGTTAAGGATGTGGGATATATTTAACAATAAGTCAATTGTGCTATATTTAGATTAGTTAGTTAGGCATGACTAAACACCAGGCCAGCTGATGAATTACTGGTGTCTTAGCCAATTATCTACAAATGGAGGCAAACAGTGGAGCAGCCACTGCTGTATAACTGTACAGAAAATATCGCAATGCTCTCTCGCCAGTATCTGGTTTGCAACTCCAAACAGGATTCCAATTCCATCCTGGTTAAAGTTCCTGTCTAACACTAACACTAAGCGTACCTCAACCATCCCCTTAATGACAGACATTAAGGAGAAACTCCTCTGGGGTGATGACACTGACAATACATTGACTAGCTCTTGTTTTCTCGCAGCTCCTGTCTCAGGCTCCTGACAACAGCCCCTAACGACCACTGGTGCTATTTCTCCCCATGGCAGACTGTCTTCCTAATACACCACCCACCAGTCAAACCCCTACACAGCTATCATCACCTTGAGTCTCTGGTTTGCGGCGTCAAACAGCAGTTTAATTCCATCCTGAGTCAAGTTCAGTATGAGGTCATGGCTGAGTGGCGTCTGGAGGGAAGATAAACAAACCCATCAATTAACGGAGAGACAGACAGAGGAGCCCTCACACACAGATATCTAGATAAGCACACAGATAATCAGAATGACCTATGGACAGGACTTAGGGACAGGTGGACAGGTACTAGGACCTTAATTACAGACAAAATCAAAGATACACATACAAAAAAATAAAATAAACAACTGCGTCACGTATCATGCTTCTGCTCAGGGTTGCCCTTGGCTGATCTTGAATGAGAGTCGTTTGTGTGCCAGCATGACAGACAGATACCAATAATGCTGTTTCAAAAACAAGCTCTTGAATGACTGGAATGATAATTTCTCGACCTGGGGAGAGAGAGCTTAATCCAAACATTTGCAAGTAGTACAAACACAGGTGTTACACTACTACTAGACAGGAAAGCCTGTCAGGAAAACCTGCAATGCTGCCCAAATTCTTGTAGTAGCCTGACTAACGTTCTATCGTTTTATATGAGTCAGTGTGTTGGTGTGCGTTGGGGGGTTGGGGTGTATAAGAGAGAGTGTGTGCGTGGTCATCCTACCTGTTCACTGTATAGCACCTGGACATTCTTGATGATGCGGCAGTGTTTCTGCAGAATAGAGATGGCCTGGGCCAATGGCATCCCTGAAGAGACACACACACACACACACACACACACACACACATTAAGTATGGATACACTGGCTCATGCACCCACAGTGTGAGGGAGACAATACTTCTTGTACAGCCTTAGCCTTCATCAGTAAACAATAACATTACGAGTGTAAGCATGCATCTGCAAAGAAAATCAGTTGAAATGTGACTGCTGACAGGTACCCTGCTACATTAAGCAGTGGCCCATGTCCTCATTCTCTTCCTACATACATGCAAGTGATATTTTTATCATTTTCACATTAACTTGACAAATGTGTTGTAATACATACCTAAGGCGAATTCCCATTGTTCATTTCCTAGTGATCTCTCAGGCACCACTTCCAGATCCAGCATTGGCGAGTAGTGGGGGGCAGTTCACCTCACCTCAAGACACAATGGGACCCTCTGAGGGACCCTTTCTCTCTCACTGTCTCTCTCTAATCACAGTACCGTCACGATAATTTCAGATAGCTAGCTTAATTCATAAGTCTAAAAATGGTATGTACTTAATTCTTTAAGATCTACCTAAATCATGAGTGAGAGAAAATTGCTACTCAATCTATGGGTCACAGTGGCCACTTTATCACCAGCCCTAGTAAGTATTCTTGACATTAAAAGCTACCGAAATAGAGTGATAAGACGGTGTCCACAACAACACCAAAAGCTATGACACCCCAGTTGTTATCACAATTTGGGATAAGTTAGCTTAGTCTGACATATTGCACAAACAGGTTACGCAACTTGCCAGCGAACTTGAAACACACAAGGCCAGCGGTCTGTTGCCTGTTTGTGTGTTTTTAAAATCGATACGACAACGCTAA
This sequence comes from Hoplostethus atlanticus, assembly GCA_034670405.1. NCBI lineage: Eukaryota > Metazoa > Chordata > Actinopteri > Trachichthyiformes > Trachichthyidae > Hoplostethus > Hoplostethus atlanticus. Next base: position 16,338,198 of record JAXDDX010000001.1, read on the forward strand.
ATCAAGATCTACAAGAAGCTATCTGATGGATTACACTTGGTAAACAGCCACCGACCTCTCTTGTAGGCTTATTACAACGACTCGACTTCAACTTGTTTCACTACAGTCCCGTGTCCTGTGTTTCCAACAGGTCAACAGTGCACCTGATCCAGTGACAAGCAGAAAAATACAGAGGCACAAAAATAATTCCAAAAAAACACAGAAATCACCAGCGAAGCCTTTTGACCCGGCGTTGTCTTCACTGTTAGCTAACGTTGTCTGTCACTGGCGGGCGGTTACGATAGCATCAAAGCTTGACAACAAGACTCTCTGGTTATTGGCGCTATGGCTAACGTTAGCTCGTGAGCTAGATACCCTACGCGTAATGTTATTAAAGTATAAATATAAACGACGTATGTGTAGAAAAAAATCCTCAATTCAAGACAAAGAAAACAAATAATACTGCGATTCGGACGGGCACGGCATAAACAAAGAAAGCACGCCAAGCCGTTTGCTGTCTGTGCTGTTTTTCTTTCTTCCCTCTGTCGAAGATTCAAGCTTTAAAGCTAGCTCTTATGCTAGTGCGCAAATCCAAGATCTCCACGACGTGACGGTTCGCTCGTTACTCATAACCTCGTCAGTCGGTAAATGCCTACCGAGTTCCTTCCTTGGGTTTAATGCGTCTTCAATGTCAAGAGCAGACACAAACAACACAGCGTCCAAACAACAGCAACTTCAAGCATCAACAACAGCCAGCAGTATCAGCTGATAATTCAACTTCCTGTCTCCGACGCACGCTTTGAGTTGACGTGATGACGTTTCTGTCAGCTGATACAGTTGTCCAAGCCGAATCTGTTCTGTGTTGATACATTCTTTGGGTGAAAGTTGGAATGAGTAGATGTTTCATCCTAAATCGCAACAATATTATTTTATTTAAATTGTTGTCATTACGTTTTTTGATATCACACAGCAATATATTATTGCACCACTGAGCAAACCCTCCCACCTGGTGGCTGGTGGCAGACATGGCTGAGACCTGAAATTGTAGTATAAATTGTAGTTTGTGCATGTGCATGCTGTGGCCACCCAGTTAGTAAACAACAAACATCACTATGCCTGAACAACATGGTTACTCTCTAAATGTATTCAGATTTCACCGGCTTTAGAAATTCAGTACAATAATTCAAGTCTGCTATTGTATTTGTCATTCATCAACCATGACATGTCAATATTCCCATATATATATTCCCAATATTCAAATTCATTGTAATTGTAATATATCAGGAAATAGAACTGATGAATAGAGACAACTGGAACACAGCAGAGAGCGAGAGACGGCAACAAGGGCAACAAGGGTTATACACCTGAACTGCATTTTTATCATGAAGAACCCACAATCGGCTATGGATGTTACCTAAAGAAACTTACCATCAAGGAAGCCTGAGAGAGGGGGAGAATGAGCCCCCAGCTGGATGGATCTGCAGGAAATGGAAATGCAGTTTCAACAATGAGTGTGGAATGTGCAGGTGGCAAGAACATGCATGGACTCATCTGATGAAACAAGTGTGGTCCAGAACATAGGAACCACCCTCGGTGAGATGCAAGAGGAACCAGGTCTGGAGTCATATCTCACAGTACTCAGAAGCTTCACACATCAGTGACCTCCTATGACCTTCCTGATGATCTGCTGGGTGGCAAAGACTAGATAGTCAAGCCAGGAGCTCAAGAACAAGAACAGAACAAGAATAAAGAACAATTTCAATATATATTCCAGAAAGTTTCTATAAACCTGACAATTAAAAACTGTTAAACTGTTAAAAAGCAAACTATACATCAAGATTATGTATACATTTAAAGGTGTAAGATTTAGGACAGCTAATGTAGGTGAGTTTAGTAATATAGGTAAATATTCAGTGCAAACTGGCATAACTTGGCATGACAATGTAATTTAATCATCTAAATTGACATTGCTTTTTCATTTCAGCGTAAAAAACAGAAACAAACATGAGGATTCATACATGTTTATTATGAAAAAATCAAACATTTCAGATCGAACATTTCAGATTTCAGTTCCAAGAAGACAAGCTCAACCCTACAACAGGGGGAAAGAAAGATCCACATATTCTTCAGAAAAAGAGAAACTTTGAGAGTGTGTACAAGCCACTAAATATCACAGACATAGTTCTTCATTGGGTCACTAAATAAAACCAAAGCATAAATAACTTAAACAAATAAGAAAATAAACCATTTATTAAAAAAGGAAAGAAAATGTGATGAAACATGGAGACAGTTTGTGGTTTATTACTTGCCTTAATGCCTGCATTAAGAGAATGGAGAGATGGAGTATTAACTGGGATGTATAAATGGGGAACCATCTAAATAATGATATAATGGCAGACTGAATGGGTATACTGGGCGTAGGGAGGCACACTGCGGTCACTTTTCTTAACCATAACCTAACTCTCTTGCTTTTTCATAACCCTTGCCCCTTTCCCCATGAAAATGGATAAAGAAATATTTTTTAAGTTTGAACAAACGTTGCCAGCTTTCCACAGATTTGGCAAATTTCATGGAGTGAATCACAGGCGGTGTTAGTTCTGAGATTCTTGTGGGAAACCCTTCAGGCAGGAGAACAACAACTTCACCTTCAGACATAACCTCACTATGCCAACGATTTATGAAGCCCTGACTTGCCAGAGTTCCAATAAGATTCAGGCTAAAGCAACCCAAACCTGTCCACCTGCTCCTCCCTCGGTCCTGCTTCATATCCAACACTCACAGTCAGTCCACAGCGATCCTAACCCCTGGGTAAACCGGTACTTGAAGATGTAATGAACAGTTTGCATCATCAAGTCCCAGGGCGGTACAACTGGGGTCCTGAAACCTTTTCTAAACAGGATCCAAACGAGCAACCGCTACTCAATTGGTCGATCGTCTGAGACCCAGCCTCAACTAAATACGTATGTCAGCTCACACCAGCAAAAGGCCTGAGCCTCATCTTGGGTCAGATCATTTAAGGGACCGGGTCTGTAGCGATATGAATCAATGTTTTATACCTGTCTCTCTACCCATCTGTCTTTCATACACGACCACTTCACTACTGTCTCTCATCAGCTTGACCTTTTCAACATAACAATAGCATACTCAGCCCAGACCAGAACAGTCCTCGACTCATCACAGTGACGGTGCTCTTGGGTAAAGAAGTAAGATTTCTTGAGCGAATGAATCACCAAAGTCACCATCCCAGCTGACTTTTCAGGATCAGTATTTTCTTCCCTTATTTTACCCAAATCAATGAAATGAAAATTTGGATGAAAATCTTGCATTGTTTTTTCTCTGAGACATTTCCATTTCCTGATCTTGATGATTTGGCAGGAACAGCCAGCACTGTGAGCTATGGAATGGCAACTTTGGTACTATATCAGTTACCGTCATTTAGTTTTCTTCCATCCTTAGGGCACTTTGAAAATGATATGATCCGTCTGTAGAACTAATCGACAGTCAGCCTGGGGTTCTCATAATTTAGTCATTTTTTAAATTGTAAGTTAATGCTATTGTTAGCAAATGAACATATTTTTTCTTGACTCTGGACCAAGCCAAACTGATGATGCATTATAAAATGTTACAAATTAATGTCTGTCAATGGCAAAAAATAAATAAATGATCCGTTTTTCTTGAAAAGCTAATGCTAGGTATAAGCAAGACACTGATGCTATGGTTCAGTTTTATGGTTCAGAGCTGGAGGTCATCTCTCAATCTCATTTTAACAATTCAGACTCAGAAGAAAGAAAAGCAAGAAGCCTCTGTTATTCTTGGTTATAAGAACTATTATAAAACCGTTGAACGCACTGAATGGAAATAACACTGGAAAATGAAGCTTCTAGTTGCACAATATAAAAACATCCATGTAAGAACAGGGCTTGAGTCAATCCACATTCTATGTATTCAGCTCAGGAAGTGGATTTTCTTGAAACAAAAAAGGTTCAACATGAAAACTCCTGCACTAAATAACACAGGAAATGAAATTAACTAAAAAAGAACACAAACAAAAATCAACAAAAGTCCTCAGAAATCCCCACTTCTGAAGACATTTTGTCATTTTTAACAGAACATTACATAATCTACTAATCTAGCTCATTACAAAGCGTAAAGATGAACAAAAATGAATACGTATAGAGGTGGAGAAGTAATACAAAAAGTAAACATCATGACTTTCACACAAACAAAATGCTAAGATAACATAACATACCGTTTCATTACGATAGTGCTGTAACAGGACAGGGAATAGTATTTAGACTGCATGTGGGCTTTTACAGTGCTTTAATCATGACGGATATCTGGGTGATTGGTAGAACTAGATCGGACCTGAAGTGATCAATCCAGATTTTCTAAACTAAACAAAAATAACTTTTTTTATTTTTTTTTAAATGCCTTCGGATCTGTTTCCAAAAAGGGTTTGTTCCTGGTGTGGTGTCAACTTGAGTACTAGTATGTTGGAATGAGCCTGAGCTAAGACTATATTGACTCAATTTGTTTTCCAGGCCGAAAGCATATCAACGTCTTAGCCCTAACAGTACTTGAGATAGTCTTGAACCACCCTGTTATTCCTTCCTTGTTAAAGCATTGTAAAGAGAGTGCTATCGCGATAAATAGGCTGCATAGGGAACAACAAAGAACATGGGTAGGCCTGCGTTTGGTTTCATGCGTAAAGGGAAAGCCACATGGGGAACAAGACTGACTGGATCACATAGTGCAAAAAAACCCTCGGAAGACAAAGGACATTTGGGCCGATCCTTTTTACACCCCACGTAACCCCCCCCCCCAAAACAACACCCCGTCTTATCCACCTAGTTTCCAGAGCCAAACATTACAGACTTCATTCTCTCGCTTGATTGCAGTTTTCATTGATAACTCCACAATCCCGCCTTGTTGCCGAGCAACTGATTCTATAGTTCTATAGGCATGTCACCACGGTGATGTTTTAGAGGGCATTACAATATATTACAACGCTGGGGCAACAACATGGCCACCATAGTATACAACCTGGGAAAACACCCATCCCACCCCACTCTTTAAAACACTTCCCTGGCTTCCCATCGTCTTTTCCTCCCCTTATCCCTCTCCTCCCCTGTCCCTCCCTCCCCTCCTCTCCCCTCACCTCACCCTTCCCTCCCTCCCTCCCCCTCCTTTCCAGCAAAGTGAACTTTGGTCTCAGAAAACAGCAGGTCTCAGGGAGTGACCTAGGTACGGTGGGGGCTAACTGGGGCGTGTTCACAAACGCGAGGCGTTGTACATCGCTGCACAATGCAGGACCATTTGTCAACAACGGTCACTGCCTCACTTTTGAGTTATGCACCCCTGATAATCCTGACCAGTAAGCCAATCCCTGACCCTAACCCTATCACCTACTCTCTCTCTATATCTCCAGCCCCTTTTAGCTTCTGTCTTTCTTCCTCCGTCTCCCATGTATGACCCCTTCCCCTCCTTCTCCTCCTTTAACCCCCTTCCAATTTCTGCGTCTGGTGTTAATGTCAAATACACTTTTGGATCTTGAATCCTCTGTTAATCCATCAAATCCTTTCAGGCCTGGGCAAAAAATATAGATTCAGAGATGGTTTCAAGTATTTGAACTACTTGATTTGTACTTAATCGACTGACTGATTACGTATTGTTGTCTTGGTTTGACTCATTGGACATCTTTCCTAGGGTGTTACTAGTCCTTTTCTCTTTTAGACTTTAAATGTATTCAACTACTTTTTTTGCCTAGGTCTGCTGTTTCTTTATCCATCTTCCTCCTCCTCCTCCTCCTCCTCCTCCTCCTCTAGGGCTGGGCTCACTTTCAATTCAATCAATTCAGGAAGTTGACTTACTTCTAAATTCAAATATTGAAAAAATGTTTGGTATGTGAAAGGTTGTCATATCAAACCTGTTAAGAAATAAGGGTGAACAAATGCTCTACTGTTCCAGTTTCTGTTGACATTCTCTCAGCTGATTGTATTGAAAGTGAAACCGCTCCAGCCCTGACCCCCTCTTCCTCCTACTCCTCTTCCTCCCCCTCCTCAGCGCATCTTGTGTTCTGCGTCAGCGTTGGCCATGTTTGAGCCAGGGCTGGGGTCCTGCTGTCGTCTGGACTGAGGAGAGAGAGGGATGGAAGGATGAGAGGAGAGAGGAAAAGAGGGGAGGGGAGATGATGAAGAGGGAAGAGAGGGGAGGAGAGAGAAGGACAGCAGAGAAGGTAAAAGAGGGATGAGTGTAGGGAGAAGAAAAAGTGAGGGATAGAAAGAAAGAGAACACATTAAGTACATATTTTCAATACCAATACAATGAGATTTGAGTTATTGTGACACATACTGTGGTATCATAAATCAATTTTAAAAAGGCAATATTTAACTTTTTATTTTGACAGCCACAGCATTCAAACTTTCAAACGTTCAATTCTCATCTCAGTTCCAGTTACAATGATGAGTTTCATACATGCAGCCTGGTAAATCAGGGTGAGGATGTACAACTGGATGGGTTGTTACTCCTACATTACCCATCAAGTTGGACCCCAGTATCAAAATGAATGTCTTCTGTTTGGATCCTGGGTTGAAAAAGGCCACACAAGTTGCAGTTCCTTGCATTTCCACTAGAGGGAGCCATTGAGCTACCTGGCTCTCAACTGCTGCTGTTTATGAACTTTACTTGTGTTGATATTTTAGTCAAGGTAGCAGGCAGACAGACAGGCTGGCTGACACGCAAATAAACATACAGACAGACAGACAGACTCACACACACACACACACAGACACACAGACACAGACACACACACACACACACACATATCCATGCATGCACGCAGCTAGCCAGTTAGTGGATCATTAGGTCATCATTAGAAGCCGTCAACATGACAAGACTTTTAAATATATTTCATGACTTGGTCTGGTGTGTGTGTGTGTGTGTGTGTGCGTGTGCCTATGGCATGACCTGGTCTGGCTGTAACAGATACATCTGGTTATGTGTCAGTTAAATCTCTCTCTCTCTCTCTCTCTCTCTCTCATCCAACATATATAGCTGTGGGAAAGAGAGAAAGTCAGAGGGAGGTGGGCACAGAGAGAGAGAGGAGAAAGGGAGAGGGAAAAGGGGGAGAAAACTAGGGGGACAGAGAAGAGAAAGTATGAGAGGGGAGGAAGAGAGAGAGCAGGGCAGACAGAAATGCAGACAGAGAGATAGTAAGGGGGTTGCTTATTTCAAGTGGCGTGTAGTTGTCATCTCAATGAATCACCATAATAGCACCGTAACGTGCACACGTGCACACACACACACACGCACCCACACGTATGTCATGCTACTGTTTTGACCTCCTCATAGCCAGACTGACTCCAATAGCTGTAACAGTAAGAGCCACAGACTCACTAGAGTGATCAAAACTACTGCCATCGGTTTGTTTAGATACTACTGTTTGATTAGGGATCACAGTGGAGTTGATAATGAACTCAGTTCTTATTGTCCCATTCAACGTGTGTGTGTGTGTGTGTGTGTGTGTGTGTGTCTGTTTGCCTGTGAGTTCATTTTGATCTCACCTGCCCTCTTTACAAAGTTGGTTTATTGTACTTCTGGATCCTGTTAAACAAAGGGTTCCTTCCTCGTATCAAACTAAACTTTCTGGGGCTGCACTGCACTTCCCAGAGATCACCTGTCAATCAATCAAACAGTGTGTCCAGTACTATGACGTCTTTTCTGTGTCTGTTCAGCCACGGTGGCTATCGCCGCTCATGCTAACTACCCAGTTCATCTATTCTAGTCGAAACAAGCTGCTGTTGCTGCTGCTGGACACGTGAAACGCATCACTTCCTGTGCACCAGAGGATTCTTCCCAGGATAGACCAACAAATGTAAAAGCTTTCATGAACGGACTGAGAGGTTGAATCACAAATGAATGAACTCTTACTCAGGAATAAATATATTTCTTCAAAAATAAATTCCATTAAGATAAATACAATACAATAAGTTAGACAAATGTTAGTATGATGTAAGGAGGCTGTCTGTAACTGTGGCCACCATATCCTCTTATCAAAGCCTTTAGTCCTGTAGTGTTTGTCTTTCTAGAAGGGAGTGGTCTTTGGTAATCATAAGGGCTGGAGAGCTCTCTCTATTGATCCACACAGATGGCAGCCTGCTGGGCCACTATAGGCTGCTTAACCACAGCTCAATACTGGAGAAGGGTGTGTGTGTGAGTGTGTGTGTGTGCAGACGTGCTGTGTCTATGAGCTTGTGTACACACATGCCTGTACAGTATCTGAACGTGTATGTCTGTGTATATGTGTATGTGTGTGTGTGTGTGTGTATGTGTGTGTGTGTGTGAGTGTGTGTCTAAGGAAAGGCAGGGGGTCTGATGGCGATCAATACTAATGATATATTAATGCTTTCAGTGCCAGCTCATCATTCACCACCTAATCTCCATCTGCTGAGCACTTGGAGATGTAAGTGTGTGTGTGTGTGTGTGTGTGTGTGTGTGTGTGTGTGTGCAGTGGAGGTAAAAAGAGCATTTATTCTCCATGCATTGCCTCTCTATCCATCATTGGGACAGGTATCTACTGACCCTGGATGACTGGCGTATTGCTGCTTTTTGATGAAAACCTTGTATCTCCCCCAAAAAAGAGGGTTTCAGCAACTGAGGGGAAAAGGCTTCACGTTCATGTGAAAAAACCCCAGCATACAATGGTTTATATATTGGCCAGTCGATGTCGTTCACTTCAGAAATGATGGAGGTTCCTCCCTCCCCCCCTAGCAGCTGGTAACCCTAACAGAACTGCATTAGTCTGAATGCTGAGGCTTTTCTACCCTGACAAGAATAAGTGAATATTGGCAAAAACATATCGGCTACCAGCGACTACAATCTAAAGATATTGGTATTGGGATCAGCCTTCAATACTAACCCATATCGGTTGAACACTGGCGCTGCACTGCAGACTGCACACTACTGAACAGGACTGACATTGTAACACAAAACCTGCAGTAAAAAGTGAATTTTACAGCTACATGTATGTTGTCTGCCTCTTTTCCCACTTCCTATATTCCTCTCTCTTTCTCATTTCCTGTTTTCTCTCACTCTTTCTCTCTGTTGTGCTCGCTCATCCCTTGCTGGCTGTGCTGTCCTTTTGCCTCCCGTCTCCTCTGCATCTTCTATTATTTATGGGTTTTTTTTTCTCTCTTCTCGCCCTGCTTTCTCTCACAACATCCTCTTTCAATCCTGCTTTTCTCCATTTTCTATCCAAGAAATATTTTCAAAATAAGTTTTGCAAATGTAGGGTATCTACGAAGGTGGAGTAATTTCTATTCTATTGACAAATACCAATCCAAAGTATCTGTCTGTCTATCTGAGCCCTCTGTTTGATGTACAGTAACCAGAGAGAGAGAGAGAGAGCGAGAGAGAGAGAGAGAGAGAGAGAGAGAGAGAGAGAGAGAGAGATGGAGTCACAAGTTCAGACCACAGAAATGCAGAAGCTGAATCTACGTGACTATTTAGCAGTGCTTGTCCGTCACGCCCATATAGCAGCATACGCAGCAACTTTGACTGTTGTTTGTCATTACGTTATCCTAAAATTTGATTGTGATATTAAACTGGATTTTCTCAAAAGCTGCAAGACAATATGCTTTTGGTCTAGTGTTTAAATGTAATGCCTTTTTGCACATTACATGAGGACATGTGTCCTGATTCAGCTTCAGGGGAGAACCATGAGATCACTGAGATGAAAGACTACCTTTATTACCTTTATTACCTTTCTTTCTTTCTTTCTCCTCCCTCTCTTTCTTTTTTTCTCTCTTTTTTTTCTCTTGCAGGACTATGTGCTGCAAAGCTGTGGTAGATCCTGGTGTGTGTGTGTGTGTGTGTGTGTGTGTATAACAATGTCATTCTATATTTTATAACATGGTTACGTGGTCTCTCTCTCTCTCTCTCTCTCTCTCTCTCTCTCTCTCTCTCTCTCTTTCTCTTTCTCTCCATACAGGCACATAATGAAGGCAGGCACACATACTGTATGTCATAACATTCCTTATACAATGCATGCACATGCTAGTGGGAACTTTCATTCATAAACACACACACACACACACACACACACACACACACACACACACACACACAGAAATAAAAAACAAAACACAAAATCAGACAATAGTGCCTGCATGTGCTCACACACACTAAATTACCATCACAGACAAACACACAGGACAACACAATTACAATGCAGGTGGGCAGATACACCATATACACACACACACACACACACACACACACACACACACACACACACACGCACACAGGGCGGTTTAGTGCATGACAGTGTGATAGTGAGAAGTGGAGGACACAGACCCTGTTCTTTTCTGCTGGCTGTCTGTCTGTGTGTCATCAGTCCCAGATTTTAGAAACCACAGGGTCCTAAAAAATAAACAATTTGGGGTTCATTCTTAGGGCGTCAGCTTAGGAAGGATGCCTTTGATCTCCCCAAAGCCTTGCTGGGAAAGTTAGTTTGTCTGAAGGGATTAAACATCTACGGGATAGTCACAGAATGAAAACCTGCAGCATGTATCATATTGCAAACAGTATTTGTGAACGTTCAATGAAATAAACGCAATCCAAGAAGTCATTTCATGAAAGAGTGTGTTTCAACTCATACACGTTTGGTACATCTTTCTATAATCGATAGTGCAAAAAAAGGACAACAAACTACTTTCCCTTCTGAGGCTTTTGGGACATCTGACAAAATGGAAAACTCAACACTTCAATAATATCAAATCAAATCAATTATTTGATTAGATTTATTGTCATACTGCTCATGCACTAAACCTATGGTACAAACAGTAACAATTATACTTAGAGGAAAAAAACAAAAGTTTAAAAACACACAACCACACATCACACCCTTAGCCTCCCCCCTCCCCCCAAACATAGAAGACCCTACTGGAAATTTGCTTTAATAACATGTAATTATCAGTCATCAATACTCTTCTCTAACAAGTTTATGGCAAATGTAGAACAAATTCTGTGCGTATTTGCTGACAACTTTACTTTACATCTACAATAACAAGCTACAATAAATTTCATCTGAGAGTGGAAAGTTCATCAGACGTTTAGAGAAATTGTCAAATTGTGAAATGTACATTTTGTGCATGGGTTGCCAGCATGGCGAGCCAGCTGTTTATGAAGATGCTTTGAGAGACCATATGAATCTGAAAAATGAAAAGAAATGACAGTGTTCTGAGCAAATTTCCAGTAGGTTAAGTCTGGTCACAAGGCACAAGGCACCCTCAAGCTCACTATCCAGCCCTGTTATAGTTGCAGCTATACTTAGTCCATTAATAGTCCCCTTGTCCTCGTCTAACATGGTAGACTAGCGTCAGTCCTCCGGTAACATTAACACCGCATTCAGCCCCACACTGGTCCCAGGTCTTAACTGCTAACACCCTGTGATAAACACTAGGCCCTGCTCCCTTGTTCCCTACCCTGCTCCCTTGTCCCCTACCCTGCTCCCTTGTCCCCTACCCTGCTCCCCTGTCCCCTACCCTGCTCCCCTGTCCCCTACCCTGCTCCCTTGTCCCCTACCCTGCTCCCCTGTCCCCTACCCTGCTTCCCTTGTCCCCTACCCTGCTCCCTTGTTCCCTACCCTGCTTCCCTTGTCCCCTACCCTGCTCCCTTGTCCCCTACCCTGCTCCCCTGTCCCCTACCCTGCTTCCCTTGTCCCCTACCCTGCTCCCTTGTTCCCTACCCTGCTCCCCCGTCCCCTACCCTGCTCCCCTGTCCCCTACCCTGCTCCCTTGTCCCCTACCCTGCTCCCTTGTCCCCTACCCTGCTCCCCCGTCCCAGGCCCTCTCACCTCCAGATCCTCTCTGTGTGATCGGTCTCTGTCTTCAAAGTCTCTGGTTCTGCGTCGAGCGTCTTCGAACGTCGCCTGGGCCAAAGCATCCTCCTGCTGCACACACAGAGACAGACAGACAGACAGACAGACAGACAGACAGACAGACAGGCAGGCAGACAGACAGGCAGACAGACAGACAGACAGAGTGAGAGTGTGAGTGTGTGTTTTCAGAGTTGTATGTGTGTATGTCTGGGACAGGGCGTCCTCTTGTTAATCACAGAAGGAAAATGACTTAAAGTAGAAAGTCCTTGTATGTGTGTGTGTGTGTGTGTTTCTCTTTGTGTCATTATTACTTGATTGCTGCAAATATGGCCAAAATATCATTGTTTTATCCAATACAAATTCCACTTTATAAAAGATACTATATGATGCTACATAATGCTGATACTATAATAATAACTAGGCTGTGTTCACATACCTGCCTGACGATGTTGGCAGGGCTGATCAGCAAGTTTTCAGCAAAGGTTTTTCTTATTTAACCATGACAAAACCTTTACCCTGACCTCACCAAAGTAGTCTGGTGGTTATGCGGCTGGCCATGTGTATGTGTAGTACGAATCAAGAGTGTATACATTTTGGTAAGATGTCATACGACATTGCAAAGGGTCAAAGCTTCAGCTTCGTCAGCAGTTTCAATTAAGCATGATCAGGTAGAGCAGCAAGACAGGGTAGTGAGGTGTGATTTAGGGAACAGAAGAAGAAGGTAGGCATGAAGAGATGAGTTAGATGATGAGAGAAAGGTATAGTGTGTGTGTGTGTGTGTGTGTGTCCATCCCTGTGTGTGTTACCTGTGCCCTCTCCTCATCATACTCCAGGTAGCCCATCCCATCCAGCCTCTGTAGGTCTATCCACCCTCTCCACATGACACACACCCCATTCAGGATCATAGGAGCCTTTAAATGGACCTGGAGGCAGACAGGAGGGGGGGTGGGGGTGGGGGGGGGGTGGGGGGTGGGCGGTGGGGGGTGGTTTGGGGAGAGAGAGAGATTAATGTTGTCAGCAGTATGTTTCACAAATGCTAACTAGGTTTAACTACATTAAATATAGACTAGTGGATGTGCTGTCACCTTTTTTAAACGCAAAACCCCATCTATTTTCTTAAAATGACATATTCCCTGTATGCAAAAACTAACTAACTACTCAACAGAATAAAAGTCATCATACAGAAGTGCTTGCCTACAGTGTTTTTATCCAACCTCTTATACTGCTATGACTGGTGAAGGGCAGCTACGGTCAAAAACGTTCCAAGCAAAAAGCATCTGCTGTTTCCCCAGAATCACTTGGGGAGCCGTTTTGGGTTTCCCAGGACTCTGAGTGGTGACCCAGCCTTCGGAAAACAATATCAGCCTTGGGAAGGCCTACGGCAGCTTAATATAGCCTGTAGCTTCATGCTAAATTAGACCTCCCCAGTCAGAAACCATCAGCTGTTTCTCCAGAATAATGAAAAGCACTGTATTTGGTAGGAGATGCCCCGCCCCCTCCCCTTACCCAGTTGAACTGGTGTGAAAGAGTAAACCACTAACTACGTCAAAACCTCTCTAGTACAATTGAGCATTAGACCAGTAAATCACTCACTCACACACACACACACACACACACACACACTCTCTCTCTCTCTCTCTCTCTCTCTCTCTCTGGCTGAGTGTGTGTGTGTGTGTGTGTGTGTGTGTGTGTGTGTGTTTGTGAGGGTGTGCACAAGCATGTGAGCATAAGTTAGTGTATCTACATGTGTGAACACCCACATGAGTGTGTGCAAGAATGCATGCACACAAGTCTGTGTGTGTGTGTGTGTGTGTGTGTGTGCGTTGCTGCTGGCTGTCAGGCCTGTTTTAGTGAAATAAGCGTTTGTATTGGACTGAAAATATCATATCATAAGAACCTTTTCTACCCATCCTCACTTTGTGTGTGTTTGTTCATTTTATAGCCATTGCATGAACGTTTCTTTCCACGGGGACACCGATCTCAGCCTCTCCTGTGTTCTCCTGTAGTCATGGTTCAGAATGATGCCTTTTGGCTGTGCTAATACTGACAGTGAGTGTGACTGACAAAAAATGCAGGTGAAAGGACAAAATCTAAAGATGGAAAACAGCATCTGATCTGATTTTGTCTGTCTGAGATGCAGAGAGACAGAGAGAGAGAGAGAGAGTGAAAAACAGTAGTGTTAATGTGTAGACCTCATATGATTACAGCTGATGTAGCCCCCCCCCCCCACCACATATACATTGGGCAGCACAAATAAAGCCAGTCGACAGACGCAGACTATCGGTCAGCAGACTGGCTTTGTCTCTATCTGGATTCCTGGGTTTGTTATATCGCGGTGGCTCTGCGCCATGAAGCCAGCAATGCAACCACAAACTATGTGAGTGTATGTGTGTTTGTGTATGTGTGTGTGTGTATGTTTGTGTGTATATAGTGGCGTGGGGTGAGGGAGAGGCGGGGGGATGTGTATGTCTGTAGGTGGGATCACAGAACCGTTTCCCTGTTTAGATTCATCCGTCCCTCCTCTCTCTCTCTCTCTCTCTCTCTCTCCCTCTCTCTCTCTCTCTCTCTCTCTCTCTCTTTGTATTCGGGTGGTTCTCTTGTGGAGGTCGGGCTTTGAGCTCAGACGGCTCTTGATATTTGGTTTCAAAAACATTTCACTGGGGGATCCTCCAACCCAAAATGAAAACACAGTCATTATCTACTCAACACCATGTCAGTCGAAACTTTCAAACAATTGAAGTTAACCAGGCCATCTTTTTGCAGCTCCAAAAAACCCATAAAACTCAGATTTCTCCAAACAACTCATGCAGCATAATCCAAGTGTTTTGCAGACAAACAATTCCACTGTGGGTCCACAAGTCCAATATTTACCTCACTATCTCCTAGATTGTCCTCACTGACAATGCTTTGTTCTACAAATTTGAGGGACATTTAATGCTTTTCTTGGATCTGTAAAAACATTAACCAATAGTTTAGGAGAAGGCTGGGATGGACCTACAGGCGGTGAGTCACTGTGTGTTTCACTGACGAGTAGATAACGACTGAATTTTCATTTTGGGGTGAACTATTCCTTTGAATAAAATGAAATGGTTCGGGAGAAACTATTGGCTATAAATCATTGTACGCTATTAAGTACATTTTGTTGGATATAATGTACTACATGTGCTTATATGTACTATATATACTTGAAAAATAAGTTTTAAGAGGAGAATTATTTTGAAAGTCCAACATTGACAGATTGAGGATTGAGAAACTGTGTGTCCTAGTTTTGGTGATTTACGGGGAAACTTGTAGATACACCGTTAAACCACACACACACACACACACACACACACACACACACACACACACACACACACACACACACACACACGCACACACATACACAAAATCTCTTCCCTAAACAATGCTTTGCATAAGCGCTGAAACAGAGCGGTCTGAACTTGTCAACACACGTGATGAAAGACATGGTGCGTATGTGGAATGAAGAAGCTAAATTCTAACTTTGTCATTTCTTTCTTTCTCTTTCTTTGTGTTTTTCCCCGTGTCTTCTTCTTTCCCACGACACTGTTCTCCATGGGGAAGAGACGGACTGAGATCCTGAGAGGGAGAGAAAGAGAGACGAGACGAGAGAGAGAGAGAGTCTTTCCCAGTGTAGACGCATATGGAGGAGTTTTATGTGGTATTTATAACTCTTTAGGAATAAATTAACAAAATTAAATACACGTGTACACACACACACACACACACACACACACACACACACACACACACACAGTTTTTTTCTGTGTGATACAGGGTAAGCTCCACGTTCCTGCATTTTTACTCAGGCTATTTTTGGACAGCCTCTCACAGGGACCTCTTTTACCACAACTACCCACACTGCACTGGGGCTGCTGGGGAGACCGCACCCCTAGAGAATGTGGGTTTTTGTGTACGTGTGTGTGTGTGTGTGTGAGGGAGAGAGGGGGGGAGAGAGAGAGAGAGAGAGAGAGAGAGAGAGAGCGAGAGAGAGAGAGAGAGAGAGAGAGAGAGAGAGAGAGAGATGGCTTCCACATCTGTGTGGCTGCATGATGCTTTTAAAATAAAGCTTCACTGGGCTTGACAGGGAAAATGGTGTGTGCGTGTGTGTGTGTGTGTGTGTCTGTGTGTGTCTGTGTGTGTGTGTCAAGGGAAAATATGGAGAAACGGTCCAACCACAGACTTCCTCTGAGAGAGAGCCATGTCAACCCCCACATCCATTTACTGACACACACACACACACACACACACACACACACACACACACACACACACACACACACATACACACACACACACACACACACACACACACACACACAGAAGCACACTATGAATAAGAAAGGCAGCAGGGTGAAATGCAGTGGAAATTCAGACTAGCTGTAAAACTGGGTGCAGGTTAGGCATGGGAAGATCTCTCTGCTGCTGTACAACTGTAGGTGGGGGCAGAACAGTAGTGAGGAACCTGTCAGGTTAGAGGGGGTACAGAAGGACACTTCCTGGTCTAAATGATCATGCATGTTTTTTTCGGCTGCCGTAGAAACTTTGACGATGTTTGTCTGGAAACATCGGCGCGTACGGTCCACGATACACAGGGAGCCGATGTGTTACCATGGCAAAGAGGGTGATCTCATTGGTAGCCATCCTCAACTAGCCCCCCAAGCATGGTGTCACACACACACACACACACACACACACACAGTCACACACACACAGTCACACACACACACCCTAGACTGACAGTGTGACTGAACTTCAGACTATCTAGTTGTATTCATGCATCTTTTGCATTATGTTTGTGACTATGCAGCCATACTGGCACAATGCTTTGCCTCTAAATGTCTACTTGTCAGACTGTATGTGTTTGTCCTGCCCCCGGTGTGCTGAGTGTGTGTACGGTGTTCTGTAATATTTCAGCACCAATC
>JAXDDX010000001.1:16360000-16375000 GCA_034670405.1 Hoplostethus atlanticus
ATCTTGCAGTTGGTTTTA
The DNA here is from genome assembly GCA_034670405.1 of Hoplostethus atlanticus. NCBI lineage: Eukaryota > Metazoa > Chordata > Actinopteri > Trachichthyiformes > Trachichthyidae > Hoplostethus > Hoplostethus atlanticus. The sequence continues at coordinate 16,360,019 of JAXDDX010000001.1, forward strand.
GTTTTAGTTTACTGTAAATGTTTGTGTGTGTAAAGCTTAGCAATCAGTCTGGCGCCACCATGTTCAACTACGTGTGCTGCTCTCGCCCCCTGCCCCCTGTGTGTGTGTGTGTGTGTGCACGCACGCATGCATGCACACACACACACACACACACACTGACCAGAGGAACAACCTTCAACATTGAAACTATGAGCGGTGTAATTCCTGTGGTTTAGGCCTCATTTTGGAGTCACAACCTTAGAGTGAATACACTTTGATATCTGCCTCTGGGCACGTGCACACACACACGCACACGCACACATGCACACGCACACACACACACAGAGGAGGTGGTCAGGCAAGCTGATGGGATAGGAAGGGTGGAGAGAAGGATGAAGGGACAGGAAGGAAGTAAAGACCAGTGTCTGTTTTACCCAAAGAAAACAAGCAGCGTAGCAGTGGAGTTTTGAAATACTAAGAGACCTACAAATATCTGTGGATGACAAGAAGGAGATGAAGGGAAGACAGAGGGGAGATGAGGAACAGTGGGCAATATGTACACATTCAACATGGCTGTGGATGGACAGGTAAACTGATCAATGTGTTAGTCTTTATTTGTTTGTTGTCTTACCTAGAAAGGTGCTATGTGTCTGATTTGGCGTTTCTAAAGAACATTTCCTGTAAACCCTGTTGCTTCCTGTCATAAAGAGGATGTTGCTACTTGTCCCCCTCCCCCTCCCCCTTTAAAAGCGCCGCTCCGTTTGTTTTGAAGAGCAAGAAGGAGCTGATAACAGCCAAAACACATTCAGACCAGGTAAGCCGACGTGAAGCTGAAACTACACAGTGAGAATAGTGGAACTGGAATAAAGCGGTGTATGACCTGCAGAGTAAAAACAGGTCCTGTTTTGTGCCGTGAAGCAATCCACCAGATCTTCCTGTAAAATCCAACCTGGTGGCGCACAATGTAAAGTTTCCACTCTAATAATATATGTTGCCCTACAAATCATTTTGAAAGAGCTGTTTCTTTTTTCAATTGGCAGATATGTCATTTTGAAATGAAACTGGGTGACTCGCTCTACCTGCTGACAGGTAATCACACCCTGGGCTCGTCAACTCTTCAGCCATGGACCCAAATAAGAAACGTGGTCGTTCATCCTCGGGGCAGCGCTCATTAAAAGATTGTTTTCATTTGGGGAGCCACCAGAAACAATTTATTATCCTCATAGTCATAGTTTAAAAAGACAGGGCAGTCATCACGATTGAGCCACGCTAAACTGAAGAACATGTGAGAACCATTGATTGAGTGGAAACTGTCAGCATACAAGTGTCTTTCTTCTGCAGTAAAAAGATAAAACAAAGGTAGCAAGTTAAATGGAAGCTCCTTACTGAACCAGGTGAAACTCTCTCTGCCTGCTAGGTGTTTAGAGACGTTGAACACACTTGGCGTTGATGCTCAACTACAAAAATGAAAGGTAATAAATGAACAAACAGCAGCGGACTGGTAAAAATGAAGGCTAACGCTAGCAAGCGAGCCACTGAAGCGACATTTTAACTGTCTAGTATAGGGTTAACACTTGCTAGCACGTTAGCCGCTAACGCTAAAATTAACCGTCTCCACAGCTGGCTCCCATTAGGCTCCAACGACACTGAGAGCCTGTACTTCAGCTTTCTACTCTGTGTGTGTGCGCCTACACACGCACGCACGCACACACACACACACACACACACACACACACACACACACACACACACACACACACACACACACACACACACAGGCCCATATCCAGTCGCCAAGTTTAACCTGGCTGTGCTACCCTTTGGTTTGGCACACTCTGTGTTTGCAAATGAAGGCGGGCGAGAGGGAGGAATGGAGGGAGAGAGAAGACGGGGGGAGGATAGGAGCGAGTGAACGAGGGTAGGATGGAGGGAGGGAGGCGGGAGAGGATGGGAGCGAAAACTAGGGAATGGAAAGAGGGAAGTATGGATGTTCATATAGAAAGGCCACAAGAATAATAAATAGAGGAAAGTGAAGGGAAGTTGAAAGAAAGAAAAATAAAGAAAGAAGAGCAAAAAGAGGTGGCCTGGTGGTCCATGGTGTGCCCTCACATCCCTCTCCACTTCTATTCCTCCAATCTGTCTCTCTCCGCCGTCTACTCTCAGTAAAGACAATAGACTTCATTGATACTTTTGCCCCTTTATTCACCTTTATATCCGTAGTTACTCTGTAAAGCAACTGGCGATGAACCTCTTTTCTCAAGTGTTGTTATAAATGAATCTGACTTGCCTTACTCTTTGAGGTAAGTCCATATTTTCAGCTGGAAAAAATGCATTTCATATCTTATCTTATCTTCATATCAGTATTAATGCAGACTTTTCATCTAGAAACCCACCCTGTAGTTTAAGAAAGGCGTGTTTCTAATTCCTCTACTCCTGCCGACCTTTCAGGGATGTCGTCAGGACAGAAAAGGCAGAAAAGCAGGAAATGATGCGAGAAAGGACGAGAATCTCCACGCAAAAGGAATGGAAGTTGTGTCTCAATAAAACAGAGATTCTGAAACAAATTAAAAAATCAAAATCCTTTTTTTTGTCTGTGAAACAATGCGGAAGCGTATATGAAGCTTTTACAAGCTTGCACAAGACATAACCTCCCAGCTCGAGAGATCTGTGTGTGTGTGTGTGTGTGTGTGTGTGTGTGTGTGTGTTGGTGTGTGGTGGGGTTAGCTGTGACAGTAATTAAGAGAAGAAGTTGCAACGTACACAGGATCTCTGGCACAGCCTGACACTTCTATTCTACTGGGAGGTCGGGCGGGGTGGGGGCGGACAGCTAGGAGATGAAATCTGATCCTGCTAGATCAACACTGCAGAAAACATACATCCAATACTCAATCACAAAGCCTGTGCATCGGGACAGTTAAGCCAAACTGGCAACACAGAATACCTTTTTACATGACACTCCAAAAACGGCATGTTGTTACCATATGAAGCCGTGTGTTAGCGTGTTTATCCGGCTCCTCAGACGTGCACCCTCTTGGCTTCATGCTACAGCGTGGCGGTGACGCTGCTTTACATTGACGACTTCTGGCCTCATTAAAACTTCATAGATCTGGGAGCACCATTGAGGTGACAGAGGAGAGGGTATCCTCTTACACACACACACACACACACACACACACACACACACACACACACACACTATCTTACTCTCTCACACACAAAGACGTACACATGCAAGCACATTCACATACCCTCTCTTTCTTTCTGTCTGTCTCTCGCACACACACACACACACACACCTCAAAAACTCTTCATCTGCAAAAAGCCTGACACCCCACCACCACCCACCACCACCACACACACACCATTCCCAACCATCAGGGCATTTGTGTTAAATAATTAACAGAGCAAGATTAGTCCGTCAGCCTTGGGGCACGGAGGTCCATCGATTCCCCAGAATGCATTTTTAATGAGCCGCCAGCCGGCATTCATTTCAGCTGGCCAGTGTCCGTGGACAGGCCTTCTGACACACACACACACACACACACACACACACACACACAAGCGCGCACGCACGCACAGTCCAGGCCTAGCACCAAGGGAGACAATTAACATACACACAAACACAACAACAGCAGCAGCACTGTACTTTACAGTGGACATTACCGTGGCAACGGGAGTAAACTAGCGTCTCCTGGGGCTGAACTCGTTAAACTAATCTTAAAGGAGCACAGACACTTTTTGGGCCGAATAATGTTTCGGATCAAAATACTGTTGCATGATGTAGAAGATTTCAGCGTTTTCACCTCTTACGACCAGAGGTGATGTCATTGCTTCAGGATTCTTCATGTTTAGCGAAGGTGTGAGACAAGCTTCACCTCCGAGGCGCTGCAGAACACACGCTTGTGAAATGGCTTCCGATCATATCAACGTTGCACAACAGTGACGTAATTGAGGATTATTATTTGTCAAAAATCAGTGGATTCCTTTCATTCGTCTTCATGGCGTACGTTTTACGTGCACGCTAACAATTCCATCTTCACCCGATGAAGGCAACACTCCCTGAAATTGTCACGTAAACACCTTCATCTGTTTGTCTTAATTGGGGTAAACTCATAATCAGAGTAAGAATAATCTGGTTATTAGAACCACGTAAACACTGTAATCAAACTATTAGCTTAAGCTGACTACTCCTTGGTATGCATGTGTACATTCGTGTACATTCTGGTACACAAATCAGTCTGTTCTGCAGGGATGGACCTCCGCTGGAACAAGGGATATACATTTTGGATGCCATCACACACACACTCCCAGCTCTGACACTCAAGTCCAGATGGATGAAACTCAAGCTCGTCAATCATCACGTTGTGCTTAATTACCTCAAGTTTTTTTTTCCTCCTTTGTTTGGGTTTCACAACGGCGCGGTGTGTGTTATTTCAAAAAGAGGAACAGAAAGCAAACAGAAGGAAGAAAGAGCACAAGGAGACACATCCCCGCTAACATTGTCATATGAGAGATCAAGTGCACATGACTGATAACATTGGTGTATTCATCTGTCAGACGCTGCCAGGGGAGGGTTCCTGGTGCAGCTCTGACAAAATAACTAGCCTCACCGGTGACTGGAGGATAAATAGCCACAATAGTTAGCAATAGCAATATGAACCAACTAACTAAGTGTGCATGCGTGCGTGTCTGTTAGCACTTGTCCTACCTTCGCCGTCTCTCTCTCAAAGTCGACATACTCCCTGGTAGGAGCCTGTCTCTGATCCCCGTGCAGGTTGGCTGGAAAGAACTGGAGAGAAAGGTTGGTACCTGTAGCTACAAAGGCCTGGGGAGAGAGAGAGAGAGAGAGAGAGAGAGAGAGAGAGAGAGAGAGAGATAAAGTGACTTGTGGAGGACATGCTTCATAATATACACATAGCATCCCCAATAACACTGACAGATGGGTTTTCCTACCCAATATTTCCTTGATTGGAAAGTACAGCTCCAGTTTTCTGGTTTCTGTGGTGGGTTACTACATAACTTGAATAGCAGGTTTCAGCATCACAAGTATGAAAAATGAAAGCTTATGCTGCGCTGCTGCATCCCAATCAAGTTTTGTTTGTGCTCTAAACCCGTGCATGTCAAGACGTATCAAGACCAGTCTCACTGAGCTGTTAGAAAGGGACACCAGCAAACACTACTCTATAGGAAAGCCGTCCTCTGCCCGACTGTCCTCTGTCTCTCTCTCTGTTTTCTTCTCCTTTCTCTCCATCGTCAACTGCATGAAAAACCAATCAGAGACTGGAGGAAAGTGGGCGAACGTCTCTCCTCTCAGGACGGAAACACCACCAGACTGAGCCAAATCACAAATATAATCATGTTACATCTTCATTTTTTTTATTTCTTTAAAATTGCTTCTTGCTCTAATGGCAAGCGTTCTTCCCAAGATACACTCTCTCTCTCTCTCTCACACACACACACACACACACACACACACATACACAGACACACACCTAATAAAATGAAAATCAATGGAACACATTCCTCTGTTGCAGTCAGAAAGCAATAAATTACAGAAAGGCAGACAATCAAGTTATGACCAGTTAGAAATTTCTGTTTTTATGTGTATGTGACTGTTGTCTTTCTGTGTGTGTGTGTGTGTGTGTGTGTGTGTGTGTGTGTGTGTGCGCGTGTGCTTATGTATGAGTTGTCTTTGCTGGGACAGATCAATACTAAGGGCATTAGGGCTGAGACTGGGCTGGACGCATATGAATTATGTACCCTGTCAAATCTGCCTCTCATCAGAGAGAGAGAGAGAGAGAGAGAGAGAGAGAGAGAGAACGAGGGAGGAAGAGAGAGAAAGAAAGAGTGAATGAAAGAGAGAGGGGGGTAGTCGGAAACTATGAAGTGTGTACATGGACACACACAGAGGAAAAGGAGAGAGAGAGAGTAAGCACGATTTACTCACACACACACACGCATGCACACACACACACACACACACACACACACACACAGAGGGAAAATAGGGCTGAAAGAACACCCGAGTCATCATTTCTGCTGTATTTGAAGTATTGGATTACAACCATCTGACACTAATTTGCTGCCTACTACTGCTGGAGAGAAAGAAAGGGAAGGAGGGGGAGGAAGAGGAGAAATAGATGGAGGAAAACTGAGAGACAAAGGAGAAGGAAGACAGGAGAAAGAGAGGGAGAAAAGGGAGAGGGAGAGAAATGCATACAGAAGAGGAAAAAGAGGGTTAAAGAAAGAGGGATGCATACAGAGGAAAAGGGTGGAAGACAGATGAAGAAAATGAATGAAACGTAAAGAAAGAAAGACGAAGAGGGAGAGAGAGGGAGAGAGACGAAGGAGGAAAACAGAGAAACAAATAAAGTGCTCGACAGAAAAACAACCACAAGAACAGACCCAGGGAGATGAACAGAGAGAAAGACAGGCAGAGAGAGAGTGAGAGAGAGAGAGAGAGAGAGAGAGAGAGAGAGAGACCAGCACAGGATGAAAATCAATAGCAGTTTAGAAAGCATCACTTCTCTAATGAGCCGAACTGAAGATAATTTAGTTTGAATCATCGTCCCATTTATCAGATCAATCTTGTACATTTTAGAGCTGTCCTGTGATGCAGACACAGTCTGTCTGTGCGTATCCGTGTGTGTGTGTGTGTGTGTGTGTGTGTGTGTGTGTGTGTATGTGTGTGTGTGTGTATGCATTTTATTTTGTGGAAAAAATATGTAAAAATTAAAATTAAAATTTGAGCACAAGGTAAAATGATCAGTTTAGGTACACAGCATTTCTATATATTTTACAAGATAAATTACTATATATATATATAAGGTATTACATTATATCATATATATTTCAGTGTAGAAGGTATTATAGAATGAAATGGTAAAAAAAACCTTAGACAGGAAATGTGGTTTCCCTCACATGTGTATATATATATCATCTTTCATTTGAGTCTTGATATGCTGCCCACTTTAAGAGGCCTTTTTATTTTTATATTAGAATTAGTTCTCAACTGACATGTCTGGTAAAATTAATGTTACATTTACCAAATAAAGTAAAATGTTAACTTTAAGGTATGGGTGTACTATTAAAAAGGAAAAGCAGAGTGTGCCCTTATAGAACTGGATACTGGATATGAAAGTGAAAAATATATAATATCAAACCAGTAAATTGACGTTATTACCATTTATTTGTTTTCTGTTTGGCCTAATAGCATGTAAGCCCGACTAGCGACGTGCCCAGAGTGTCGTCTCTCCGGGGTTATCTCTGCTAGATTGTTGTTTGCACTGATTGGGGAGGCGAAGGTCAGGAAAATAGTCTTCAGCGGTGTCCCGCTTTAATTCTGTCTGTCCACCAGATAAATCAACCACATGATGTCACAGCCGCCATAAAACATCCAAACCGTCCATTCTCACGGCAGAGGAGGCTTATAAATACAACACACACAGACAGACAGACTGACGGACAGACCAGTCGGCAGACGGACAGACGGACGAATCATGTCCTTCTAAAAGATGGTAAAACTAGATACTCCCTCCTCCCCGTGATGATGACGGCATGTTTGTGAAAAATAACTAGAGGATGACTAAGAGAGCCTTGTGTGTGTGTGTGTGTGTGTGTGTCCTTTTCCCTGACTTCACCTATTGTTACAGATCTGTTATCGAGAACATAAGTATAAATAGACTTCAATTGAGAGGGAAGGATTGCTTTATGTTACCCAATACAGACAGGACGCACACACACACACACACACACACACACACACACTGGCATGTGACTTTGATAAATAATGACCACACTGCTCGGATCTTGGGCTTTTTGTAATAGAACTGAATATTATTGTGCAGTAAATTGAGTGAGTCGTTCCTGTTTTGTTTTGCTCAAAAGTGCAAACTATACATCTAAAACTGACCTAATGTCCTGATAAAGTAAAGTACAAAATACAATAAAATACAGTAAAGTACGTTTGGTTTAATCTGGACTAGCTCTCCTTTGTTCTGTGGTGCGACTCAGACCCCAAAGACTTGAAGATAATAAAAGACTTGGTGTTTGTGTGTAATGCTGCTTTCATCATGAGACACAAGAGCTCGATGATGGTCTTAGTCCCAGCAAACTAATCGTCCCATTTCACTGCATTTGTCACGTCCCTCTGCAAAAGGATCCATCTCAAAAAAAAGGCTGTTTGCTTGGGTGGGACACGACAAGAGAGGAGCGAGGATTTGAGACAGAGGGGAAGCAGAGGCAACACAGTTGGACTGTCACAAACAATCCATGACTGTAACAATTACCTGTTGGCTGCGTGAAGTTAGGCTCACTTTACAAGTCCATTTTGTGTGTGTGTTGCTCGTGTACAAGCCTCTATCACCCCTGAACTGCAGCAGGATGTCCACCGAATGTGGCCTCTGACGCCTCAGCCTGCCTCTGACGCACGCCGGCCGGCTTAAGAAGCAGATCCATGGCCTCCAGCAGTCACAGTCCCATTCTCTATCTGTCTGTCTGTCTGTCTGTCTATCTATCTATCTATCTATCTATCTATCTATTGCTCAGCTGCACCGTCACAAAATGTTGTCCCTTTCTTGTGTGTGATAGCAAAAGACAGACACGAAAGCTAATATGTAGGTGCTCAATTGTAGGCCGTAAATTACAGCCCTATAATAGCATTGTAAGCATAAAGTACATGTGTGATAGTGTGTGTGATTTCACGCGATGCCTGAACTCGCAGAATACAGGAGGAAGAAGTCATCGGCCTGGGGAGTTCGGCCTGGTGGGTTCTGCACGTCTGACAGCATGTCTACTTCCTGGTGTCGGGCCAGACTCAAACACACTGACACACACACGCTCACACAATGCAGGCGTGTGTGTGTGTAAACTGTAGCCGTACACCGAGAAGACTTATCGAAGGTTTCTCATGAGCCAAACCTGATTTTGCTATTGTGTTCTAAGAAAATACATAACTAGCTTATTCATGGAGGACTAGTGAAGGCTTATGAAAGGTAACATAGCAAATAACATCTTTAAAGCTCTATCTATCTATCTATCTATCTATCTATCTATCTATCTATCTATCTATCTTCACACACACACCCTTCTCTCTCTCTGTCTCTCATATACAGTAAATCAGTAATTCTTTCTCTTTACTTTTCAAGAAAAGAAGGAGTGAATATTTGACTCACTATTTCTGACCGTCCGTCCCTACAGGCGTTCTGGAAGCGGGCTTGTCTCTCCTCATGGGGCCGGTCTCTGAACCCAGTATATTTAATCTACAATAAATTAAAAAAAACAGAAAGCTTGAAATCACAGACAGGGCAAAATAAAGACAAATAAAGACATTAATCAAGGTACGGTTTGAATAAAATAAGACTGCATGTGTTTGAGTTGACTATACTGTATATATAATATACTCCAGGCCTGTCTGACAGTGAATGGGGATGACATGTAGCCTCCAATCTGATGATAAAAACCACAGGAATTTTAATTTGAGGCGAGAGACACCAACTCTACATTTTTACTCAAACACTTAAATAAAATCTTTTAAAACAGGTAAAAGTTTTTTTTTTTTTATAGATTCAGGTGAGGAAACAGACCCTAAAGACGGATGAGAATAAAGACTCGAGGCTATTACATTCCAGTCAGCAGTCTCCAAAAACAAAATCCATAACTTTGCATATTTCTCAAATTTCAAAGATTTTTTTTTTCAGACCGGAGAGTACACGCGTTACAGATGCTTACCGCAATGTACAAGTTATTTACTTTTTATATTATTTTTTATTTCATTTTATACAGATGTTTTGGCGCTACCGTTCATCTAGCGCGCGTGCCAATAAAGCAAATTGAGTATATTACGCCTGAAACATCTCAAAAAGGGTTTATTTCTAATCGTTACTCGGCCCTGGTTACTTCACACAAGGAAGCACAGTGCGGGGGAAAAGACGAGAGAGGGGCTCTCATTCAAACCTCCAGCGTGCTTTTCTATTTCTCCGCTTTTTTATTTCCGCCGTGTAACAGAATGGATCCAATGTGTTAGAAGCAAGGCGGACTCACCTCACACTCCCTGCTCAACTTGCGGAAAAACTCCTCATTTTCAAACTTGCTCCTCTGGTCCGGGACTACCCGAGGCATCTTGCGGCTCGAAACTGACAGAAATACTCTCCGGGTTATTTGTTGTTGTTATTACTGTTAGGATTTTTTTCTTCCTCTTCTTCTTTTCCCCGAACAGCAAAAAGTTGAAATGTTTTTTTTGGGGGATTTTTTTTTGCCGTGAATTTGAAACTCTCAGTCCGTCCCCCACTGCTGCTACTTTCAAGCCTCTTTCTTTCTCTCACTTCTCTTCCGTGTCTGTGTGGGTTTTTTTTTCTTCCCTGTGTGGAGCAATGTGCTCTGCTTGGCTCTGTTGTTGTTGTTATTATTATTATTGTTATTATTATCTACCTTTAACTGGGGGTCCTGCTCCCTCTGGATCTCCCCTGGCTCCAAATGGGTCTGACTGAGTGACCCACTGCGATAGATAAGGCTCAATTTGGCCGTAATACTCTCACTCTCTCTCTCTCTCTCTCTCTCTCTCTCTCTCTCTCTGCCTCTATGTCTGTGTCTCTCTCTCTCTCTCTCCCTGTCTGTCTGTCACTACCTCTCTCTTTCTCTCTCTCTTCTCGACAAGCGTGTGATCTTAAGTGGCAACAAACGAGCGCTCTCCGTTGGTCTCTCTCTCTCTCTCTCTCTCTCTCTCTCTCTCTCTCTCTCTCTCTTCCTCTCTCTTCGAATACTTACTTAGACTTTACGCTACCTTCATGTGATCCTCGTAAATTAGACACCTTACATTAAATTGCTTTTGGTCAGAAATAATACCACAATGTAGCCTGACAAAAGTAAAAAAAATTCTGGGTGGCTGTTGTTTTATTTTGAAAACCAAATGCATCAGGCATTTAGGCAATTATGTTTTAATTAACTTATCAGCCAAAAGTTGTTGTAGGCCTATAGTTGTTACATCGTTTGTAGCAGTATAAATAAACGAAGGTAATTTTTTTTCACAGTGATCATCTTTCAAAAACCAGAAAGTGCGGGTGATCAAAAATTTAACTTAAAGTTAAACAAAAAGTGAAAATAGAAAATACAAGAATTATTTGTACATATAATAAGACATATTTTACCACCAGTTGTTGACATGGTTTTCATTTCCACTTTCTCATTGTTATATTTACCACTTTGTCGGGTAGTAAATGTGCAGTCATAATTGTCTTAACATTTCCGAAAGAACGTGAAGGCAGCATACTTCCTGGCTCCGTTGAGTCGCTCTCGTGACTGTACACCCAAAATACGCCCGCCCCCCCCTCCACCCCATTCACAATAATAATACTACTACACACGCTTCTCGGGGCTGCTATTGCGCATGCGTCTGGTCTGGTCCGGCCGTGCAGAAACTTCATAGGATCCGTATTATGGGAGAGATAGAAAAGAGAGAGAGAGAGAGAGAGAGGGGGGGAGTGTTCTTGCTTCTCTTGAAATAAATCCTTTAATAATACTATAATAATAAAAACATATTCACAGGAAAGTCACTGGGTCTGATTGACACACACACACACACACCCACACCCACACACACACACACACACACACACATTCTAATATTGTCCCTTCCATACTTTTTGACTTCCATTCAATATTAATCCGAGTTCAGAACTGTAAATGTAACCGTCTTCCTGATGACGTATGAAAAGTCCTTTTATCAGTTATTTCTGTTCTCATGTCAATATAGTAAAGACACACACACACACACGCACACACACATGCTCATACAGCACAATGCAAGATAGTGTGGAATGAATGTTTGATTATGCAATGAACAGGCGGATAAAAACACGCCTCTGAAATGTAGCACAGCTCCATTCCAGTCAACACACCTACACACACACACCGAGAGTAAATAAGACTATTAACCCAGGGGAGTTTCATAATCAACCACAGAGATCATAATTAAACTGTGAACAAGAACCTGCAGGTTGTACAGGTTGTGTGTGTGTGTGTGTGTGTGTGCATGCACCACAAATACAGTCTCATACAATGTTTCTTTGTTGTGACACGTTGTCTTCTTTTTGTTTTTGTTTTTGTGTGCATACGTGTGGAGAGGCGAACTAGTTATATGTATGCTTCCAAACATTCCCTTGAGACGCAAGTTAGAAGAAGAAACACGTGCAATTATGCTTTTATAACTCACACACACACACACACACACAGGCTAAGATCTTGAGCGATGCATTTGATTACAGTTTAAAGTAATACTGATTAATACAACATAATACAATACAAGGAGTAATATTGAGAGTGCAACATGGTCCAGATTTTACATGCATCACTAAAACTGACATATTATTCCTGACGTATAGGAGCCAAACTGCGTTGTGGGCCCAGCATAACTAGAGTTTGCAGGATGAGAGGCTAAATGTTTAACAGTTGAAGCCTCGGGCTATAGCAGATGCTCCATGGTGCTTCTGCTTCCTTTTATGACACCATGTCATGTCATTGATCACCATACGGCCTTGCTTTCAGATACCCTGGTGATCATATACACAACCAACTACCCAGTTAGACGGAACAGCTTCAGGCTAAATTGGCCATTTGTGTGTGTGTGTGTGTGTGTGTGCCAAACAGAGCGTGAGTGATTAGCAACAGTAGCTGGTGACGCAGTAAAAGGTTCATTAATTAATAAGACATTTTGTGGTTACCATGGCGAGTAGTTTTGACAAAGTGTCTGGTCGGATCTTCACACAGCACGCTGGGCACAAACTGGAGGATGGTTTAGTTTAGTTTAGTTTAGTTTAGTTTAGTCTAGTTTAGTCTAGTTTAGTTTAGTTAAATTTAGTTTAGTTTAGTTTAGTTTAGTCTAGTCTAGTTTAGTTTAGTTTAGTCTAGTTTAGTTTAGTTAAATTTAGTTTAGTTTAGTCTAGTCTAGTTTAGTCTAGTTTAGTTTAGTTAAATTTAGTTTAGTTTAGTTTAGTCTAGTTTAGTTTAGTTTAGTTAAATTTAGTTTAGTTTAGTTTAGTCTAGTTAGTTTAGTTACATTTAGTTTAGTTTAGTTTAGTTTAGTCTAGTCTAGTTTAGTTTAGTCTAGTTTAATTAAATTTGGTTTAGTTTAATTTAGTCTAGTCTAGTCTAGTTTAGTTTAGTTTAGTTTAGTCTAGTCTAGTCTAGTCTGGTTTAGTTTAGTTTAGTTTAGTCTAGTCTAGTTAGTCTAGTTTACTTTAGTTTAGTCTAGTCTGGTTTAGTTTAGTTTAGTTGTCTGGTTTAGTTTAGTCTAGTCTAGTCTCATCTAGTTTACTTTAGTTTAGTTCAGTCTAGTCTAGTCTAGTCTAGTCTAGTTTAGTTTAGTTTAGTTTAGTCTAGTCTAGTCTAGTCAAGTTAGTTAGTTTAGTTTAGTTTAGTTTAGTTTAGTCTAGTCTAGTCTAGTTTAGTTTAGTCTGGTTTATTATGGTCTAGTACAGTCTAGCTTATTCTAGTTTAGTCTAGTTTTAGTTTTAGCTAGTCAAAGAGCCTTCAAAGGAAACAACTAGTAGTAGCCGATGTTGGTGTAAATTGCATTCATTGTTCACCGACTCAACCCCCCAAAACTGAGAGAGCTGCAGGGAAGGAATGCACGTCCCGGCTGAACGGGTTCCATTCATGTTTATGACTTCATAAAGTCGAGTTCTGGCTGCCAATCTGTCTAGCATCTACCCATAGAGCCAGAATACCACACAACTGGTAAATAAAGATTAATGAAAGACAGAAAAACATCTTGACCAGTTGTAAGACACTCTGGGTCTACAGAGACACAACGTGTGGAACCACTCAGAAACAGACTTTATGAAATGAATGGAAATAAAACACTTCCTGGAGCCATTGTGGGGGCGGGACGTCTGTGCTCTATGTAACATGGATTTAGCCTGTCCCTCTTTCTCCCCATAAACATTGATGTCATGTCTACAAATACCATGGCTGGGGCACGAGCCATGTACTCATGACTCTGTGGGTTTGAGTCTGGTAATATTTCTCTCTCTCTCTCTCTCTCTCTCTCTCTCTCTAAATGTACTTTTGTAAATTGCATGCTGCCTAAAAAAAAAGCAGAAACACCATGAAAGCATAAAAGTGAAAACATGAAAATAAAGCCACCGTACCTGAAAGAGGCTGTGAGATGATGCGACTGGGTTTGTCTCAGATCAAAGAGCATACAGATTTAAAGAGATTTTAAATAACTTCCTTCGCTTTGTTTCCAGGTGCACAAACAACGTTGGTGTCTGGGAGTCACGTCTAACCTCGTACCTTGTCATTGATGGGTTGACAGCGCCTTAAAATCTCCTTTAAAACTCTGTCTGATGTACTATCATGAGTAGCCCAGGGCATGTTTTTAATTCTTTGTTTTAGTGAGGATTTATTAAAATGTAAGGATGAAAATTGATTGCAGCCTCTGAAATGAATGACTTAGATGCTGAATGGTCCCTGTCCACCATTAGTTTAAGTGAAAATCAGCTTTATCAAAGACGTCACACGGTGATATTCTTTTGATTGACAGTTGCCCTGATGTCATCAAGAGTCGTCAACGTATTGGACGAGCAGAATGTGACCGGATCTCAATAAGATCATACCAGGTCACTGTCACTGTGTCCACAAAGTCTGTTCAGTGGAGCAGTTCAAGATTTATCTGTCTTTATTTTTCTACCAATGGGAGAGTTCATGTCCACATTGCCTAGAGACCACAAGCAATACGTAAGTCCTGTTTTTTTTGTTCCTGTAGTTTCCTTCTTCGTCTGTAAGCAGGCCCAGAAGGCGATGACACCATTGGTTGCTGGTCCTCAAGACAAAAAGGAACGCTGTCCTATATCAGATGGATTTGTCCCCGTTTCTCCTCATTGCTATTCAAGGACACGCACAGAAATACCTTGGCTTTTGTTTACAGGTTCAGAAGATGATGCTGCTGCTGTGGAAGAGGCCTATTAAATATTTAAAATGCATCAATAACACCAGAACACAGAAACC
>JAXDDX010000001.1:16380000-16402500 GCA_034670405.1 Hoplostethus atlanticus
CTTTGATGTAAAGAAAATATACGCTTGCCTTCAAGGACTTGAATAAACAAAATCAGATACATTCTTATGATCTGTTAGCTTTAATGAACTATGTTAAAATAATACCACGCCCAGTGAAAACCCGATTCGGCAACCTTTTGGGTGTATTGTGCAGCTTCTTTGAAGTCCGTGTTGCTGTACGATTCCTTTTCAACATTTTCAGTTCATTAAGCAGCCTCAGCCATCCACTGCAACCTTGGCAAATGAATGGCGCCGGGAGGTAGGCGTGCTCTCATGCCAAGTTGTCTTTTATGAACCTCTTAAGCTGCGTGAAAAGTGGTGCAGACACGCTTCCTCTAAATATACTGGAGTGTTAGGAGGCCAGTCGTCACAATATGATGTCTGTTGAATCACATGGAGTAACCCTGTGTAATCTGAAGGCAGTCAGCTGGTGGATGTTATGATCTCTGCTGACATCCAGTAACAGATGTAATGTCACGAATCACTACTTAAAGTGGCAATCAGTACGATTTTTACTGCCCCATAGCACAACATGACCATAGTATATCTGCAGGGGTTTGATGGGGTTGTTAGTCAGTATACCAGTGACTCAACCATCATTTCATCAGGTGCTGAGGTGTCTGTAATTCCTTGGTCATCACTAGGGAGCCGAAGAAGAAGCTAACCAAGACCGCCCACTGGTTTACAAGCAGCTAGACATGGGGGGACTCATTGTGGCAGACTGGTGGGAGGGAGTGGGTGAGGTGGGTGATGTGTGCTTGTCTTTATCCTGAGAAGATGATGTGATTATTGGCACCCAAAGCTAGTTAAAGCCTATACTCAAGAATAGAGACTTAAAAACACCTCTGGGCCAAGTTAATAATGATGGCTGCTCTCAGTGCAGGCCTCTCAACACACAGGGGGTTATGACAGGAGATAATCTCACAATCCCTCCCCGCTTCCCATGCTTCTCCTTCCTCTCCCTCCTTGCATCCTTTCCTCCCTCCTAAGTCTCTCTAACATTTCGATCTACGTTACCCAGCCCTTTTTTTTCTGTGCTAAAAAGCCATGCTAGCAAAAAAAGCTAACTTGAAAACCATGAGGCAGCAAAGTGTCAGCGTTTGAGCCAATCTAATGCATATGCAGTGTAACATTTTGTGTCCAATGAGGTGAAATAAGTTTGATGTACTTAAAAGCTGATTACTCGCAATATATCATGTTAGAGATACTCAGGAAATTGCAAGGCTGGACCTGAAGGCGAGGGGCGAAACAAGCCGAGGATAAATCAAGACGTGACAAATGCTGCGACTCAACCGCTCCAACTGGAGCGCCATGCAGGTTAATCCCTACTTAATCTCTTCCTACCTTTTAACCTTTTCATTAATCGCTTCCTATCTATCCCTTTCTGCCTTACACCTGTCACAGAAAATAAATGTGACGTACGGATCTAATAATACGAAGTCAGATTGAACCCACTATATGGAACTATATTCCAACAATGCATTTTTTCCAGCATGCAAAAAAAAAGTAATGTTTACTGAGAGGAGAAGCAAAGCTAACAGAGGAAGTTTAAAATGTCATAGTTCCTCTGACAAACAGAGAAGCAACTTGTGCTGTTGTCAAAGGGAAGTCAACCAATAAACCACAAACACCAGAGACCACAAAGGCCTGTGATTGGTCCGTTGTTTGGTGGTGCCTTTCTTCATGCTTAAGGGTCACGTACGTAGCTACTTCTGCGCCGTCATATCTCTATGAAATAAACACCCTCGTGTTGCAACAGCGCTGATATTTTGTTGTTGGACACGTCATTCAGATTCATGATGATTCATTTTCGAAGAGAAGTGGATAATAATCGCGCCTCAGTGGAAAAAGCGTGACTGCTCCATGATGAGTATGATATTGATCTCACAGGGCTGGATCAAACATGACAGGGGTCTTTCTTTCTTTGATTGCTTGTAATTGTCTGTGGGCTTTTTTTTTTTACAAGCTTTTATTGAAGTAAACTTTATTGCAGGTTGTGTCTATTAAAATGACTGTTCAGGTAAATTCCTGCAATTAATGAATTATTTGTATTTGCCAATGGGGATTTTGTCATAAATGAGCACAACAACCCTCCTTCTAACTAAAATACACAATCCTTCAGCCCACTCCTGAAAAATCTTCTTGATGAGCTATGTCATTCTCAATTCTCAAACGTCCCAGACTGACTCATCTCAGTTTTTATTGATCGAAGGTGATAGATGACAATCTTCCCCAGTCACAGAATGACTTCAATGTATCTAAGAGGTGATTCGGCGTGGGGAAACGCACATGCTTGTTTCAGTTAGCCAGAATTTGATGTCATTGCTGTTACCTCCTATTTTTACTTTGCGAATCACTGGTGTGTTTTTTCTCAGGCAGGATTTACCAAAAAACTCGTTGGCGGTGAGGTGAGGTCACTCGGGGCGGGATTAAAGAAGCGTATCGGCCGATAATCTAACTCAGCTGTCAATCACTCTACTGATCAATCAATTTTCCCGTCAGTCTCCACCGATCATGCCTAAACTCTGTTCCCTGCACAGGTACCTCCTCGGTTGCTCTTCCTCTCCTCTGAAATTTTAGTTACACATAAAACGTCTCATGATCGCGCCCCCTACAGGTGGTTAGGATGAATGACGGTTTTTCAACGTCATCGGTAATCGCGGTAATTTTACGTCATGATTTATGTCATGCCCTGCCACTCCCTACCAATCAGAACCTGAATTGCTGAATATTATTTTTTTTCAGGCACAAGCAACCGACGGTAATGACTCATCAGGCCCCGACAATATGACTGTGATTAATGCGAGAGGAAAGCAAGCGCTAAGGAGAAAGATTGAAGGGATTTTTTTTTTTGAGAGCAATCAGGGTGAGGAGAGGAGATACGATTCAGCGTTTTCCATCCCTCCCTCTGTGACTCCATCTCTCTCTCTATTCAGCCTCCCTCCCTCCCCTTCTCCCCACTTCACTTTTCCTGATCCCTCCCTCCATCTGCCCAGTCTCCCCTCTCCCCTCCTCTCTCTCCTTCTCCCGCTATTACCGCTGCACCCAGTGAACCAGCCGTTTCCTTGCCACTGCAGTTGAGAGGAGTCATTGAGGATGAAAGACCCAGCTCTCTCCCTCTCTCTCTCTCTCTCTCTCTCCCTCTCTCTCTCTCTCTCTCTCTCTCTCTCTCTCTCTCTTGCTTTGCTGTCTCTCTCTGCATGTGTGAATGAATGCTGTCTGACACCACTCCTCTCTCCCTCTGCATCCTATCACTCCGCCTCACATTGCCTACTGTATCTGCCACAACAGGCCGTCTTTCTGATCTGTGTGTGTGTGTGTGTGTGTGTGTGGGTGTTTGATGCTCCAGGTCAGAATACAAGTGTATAGTTGTAACCCACCTTTATAACAGACAGTGTGTGAGTGTTATCATGGCCACTGTGTTTACAGTATGTGTGGGATTACTTATCTGCGTGCTGCTCCGCTTCATATTATTACCCTGCCTGTCATGACAGATCATTGAAGTGCATGTATGTGCAGGAAATTGTGTGTATGTCTGTGTGTGTGTGTGTGTGTGTGTGTGTGGTACTCTGGTATGTCAAATGGAAATGGATTATGTTATATCTATAGTAGAATTTCCTGATGTGTGTGTTTGCATAGGAAATAGGTAGAGATTATGTATATTATCTAGACAGGTGTGTGTGTGTGTGTATTTGGTATGTTTTATTATTATTATATCCATATATATTTATCATGGTGTGTGTGTGTGTGTGTGTGTACCAGAATGTAATGTAATGAGAAGAACACTCTGCTCCAAGATAAACTATTGTTTACTTTCACTTATCAAGCAGATGCAAGATCTCTGTAATCAGTCTCCAACATTACAGAGACAGGAGTGTCAACTGAAATGGCCTTGCACATCATGAGAGGAGAAATAGTCACCTGGATCAAGGATGAAAATGATACCTTACCAGGAAACCCACCGGACACAAGAAGATGAGATCAGGAGAAATATAAACACCAAAGGAGTGATGCCTCTCATTACAAAGATCTGGATATTGTCATTAAGTCTTCACAAACAGATCCAGCAGGATCTAGTTCCACTGAAATCAACAAGCACATCTGTCTAACTAATCTATACGCTCCTAATATTGACGAGCCAACCTTTTCTGAAAACTCCAGATGGCAAAAAACCCCACAGAAGATTGTATGATTATGGCCATGGACTGAAATACAATATTAAATACTACAGTAGATAGGAGATCAAACTCAATCTTAAATATCATGGCCACTAGAGGATATTTGGAGGTGGAAGATACCCTTGGGCGGCTGTGGCTCAGGAGGTAGAGTGGGTTGTCCTCTAATCAGAAGATCGTACGTTCAATCCCCGGCTCCTCCAGTCCACATGTCGAAGTGTCCTTGGGCAAGACACTGAACCCCAAATTGCTCCTGATGGTCAGGCCAGCACCTTGCATGGTAGCTCACTGCCATCGGTGTGTGTGTGTGTGTGTGTGTGAATGGGTGAATGAGAGGCATACAATGTAAAGCGCTTTGGATAAAAGCGCTATATAAATGCAGTCCATTTACCCTTGGCATAGAGCCAATGAAGCAATTCTTTGTCTTCTTCTCCATAATGTTGAAATATTGTCATTATAGCTGACAGCATAAAATCGGACTACTGGGCTTAACTTGGAAACATCCAAATTCCCAAGAGGACCAGGATACTGGAAGTTCAACCTGCTGCTGGATGACAAGGCGTTCATAACATGAACAGATCTTTTTTCAGTTCAGTCAATCTGCAGATGAATGATGAAAGACACACAGAGGAAGACTGCAAGATGAGATGAAACTCATTCAGTGATTGAACCTCATGGCATCTGTATATTCTGTTCTGACCTTACTGTAAAGACACCAAATGATTGGATGTTTTGAGTTGAGTGTGTGTGTGTGTGTGTGTGTGTGTGTGTTTGTCCTTCTGAAATATATCAGCTCACCGCATGACTTCCTTTCAGTGGGGCTCTACCGAGGGGGAGACAGGAAGCAAATGTGTGTGTTTGTTTTTGTATATGTGTGCACTTAAGTGTGTGTGCATTTGTGTTTGGGTGTCTACATGTTTGTGTGTGTGTGTGTGTATTGTATATAGGGGACAGACATCATCCCTGAACCCTAGATACACACTCTGCAGGTATCTTATTAACCACCCACCAAGGTTAAGCTGAAAAACATCTAATTATATATATACCTCGCCTTAGAAGGGAACAGCATCTGCTTCACTTGATCTGTGGGTTGCAGTGAGTGTGGACCTTAATCTCATGAACAGGCAAATCAGCCGTCAACTGGTAAGAGTTTCCATAAAGCTGAAGGGGAAAGCCAGCCAGTAATAAATCAAGATAATAACAGTATATGTGGTGAGTACAGAGAGTATAGAGGAATACAGAGTTTTTCAACTAACAGATGAGAACATAGACACCAGAAACATTTGACAAAGACACTCGCAGTACTGAGAAAACCTAAAATAGCTCAGCGCTGCAAGTGTTGCTTGAATGTCTTCGTTCCCAGATTTACCTGCTGGCTCCACACACCTCGCTAGTGGGTGAGGAAAACCATTTCAACACTCTGTCATGCCGCCCAGAGTTGTGAAGAGCCTGCTAATTGTTTTCCCTCCCATCGCAGCCGAGGAGCTGAACTCTGCAGTTCTGTCGGCGGTCTGTCAGCGGTGGGAAGGAGAAGAGTGTCTCAATAATAATGTTATTGCTACCAGGAACCAAACCATGATTGCTTATGATGGGCTGGATGGCAATTGAAAATGCGTATTAAAGGGGCACAGCATTTAGGTTTCCCAACTAATATTTCTCAACTATCATGGTTAAATCTTTATTGGTGTTCACAAGATTTCAAAGGCAAAGCAATTCCAACAAAAAAAAATTGTGATAATATCTTAATTGTTTAATTACTTGGCTTATACCTGGCAACCCTCCCCGCCAGTCCTCAAAGGCTCCATGGTGTAATGACCGCCTGAATCCAGAAATCCAGCTCAGGTCTCGGTGTTGCCTACTAATCATTTATCACCGGCAGTATTAAAATGCCTTAATGAAATCATGAGGGTATTACTCAAGTCTCAAGAAAGAGTGGACCTCATTCATCAAGGTCATTGATCTTCTTTCGACAATTAAAGACACGTATCTCAATCCTCAAGCCTCAAGCCTCAGGCCACAAGAATCCACCAGTGCCTGGTGTAGCCTCATCGCTCTTGTTCTCAAGCCCGATGGGTCTATATGGTTTTGTGTGGTTATTTATCGCAAGGTGAATGATGTGTCCACGTTTGATGCCAACCCAATGCCTCGCGTCAACAAACGACACTGGATTTGATCAAGGGCTACTGGAGAGTCTACGGACTCCGTACGGGTTGTACCAATTCGTTCCCCAAAAAACGAGGTGAGGAGGCTCTTGGGGCTGACTGGTTATTATTGAATGTTTGTCCCCTCTTTTCTGAGACGGGTCCCTTGACCGACCTGACCTGAAAGGATGCCCCAGATCCGGTCCAGTGAATAGAGCGGTGCCAGCAGGTGTTTCAGAGAGTAAATACAAGTCTCTGTGGGAAGCCACTCCTGTATACACCTGACTTTTCTCTCCCTTTCTGCCTCCAGACTGGAGGGGTCGGCTCCCACTGAGGTTCCAGGAGTGGTTTTGGCTATTCTTTTTCAGCTGAGAAAGTTGATAAATATCTGGTCAAAAGTGGTTCCAGTTGACCCCTTCTGGAACCAGCCTTGCAGAAAATCCCTAGGGCTAAAACTGGACGGGAAAACTATTTCTTGGAGTCGGGACTTCAGTACTTTACGGGCCTGAAGGTGAGCAGAAAAGTAAAAGACACACAGTGAGACGGAAATAATCGGAGACGACACCAGGCAGGGTATTTTTGTAGTCATGAAAACGGTGGCTTTTTAATGTAAACACTACATTCGATTGGTTTTTTCCAGCACGGACATCCCACATGAAAGAACAACCATTCACTAAAGAGGAGGAGAGGGAGAGAGAGAGAGAAAAAAAGCAGCACAGGAAAAAAGCATTCACTGGGTAAAGAACAGAACAGGGGGGAGGTAAAAAAAATATGAACAGAACAGAATGCCAAAAAACAGGTATATTATGTCAGTATACACAGTTTTTTTCTCTTTTTTTAAAAACCAGAAATCAAGAAGGCAAGAAAGAGAGGGATATATAGATAGATGGATAGATAGATCAATGAGGGGTAACATAGATTAGGTATGGTAACGTCTTTCCAAATCTACGTGTTGTGTGTGTATGTGAGTGTGAGCAAGTGTGTGTGTGTGACGTGAGAACTGTGCTTTTCATTGTAGACCTGGAAGGTGTGCGTCGAAACTAAAAACAGAGAGAGAGAGAGAGGAAGAGAAAGAGAGAGAGAGAGAAAGAAAGAGCATGACTTTTTACAGCGTTGATGTGTGAACAGACGCGGCGTCCCTAACTAGTGGACGCGGCGGGAAAATGCGCTCTCCCCCAAAAAAGAAAAAGGTGGTTTATTTTTCCGAAATAATAAAAAATAGATATCGTCATTATATTATATTTAATCGTTCTGAGTCAGGCTAAAGTGAAGACACGGTTCTAATGCAGGGAAACAGGCAAAACGGTAAGGGGGGCACAGTTTAGAGCATTACAACAACACGGGGTCAGTCTGAAATCACGGTTCCAAATGAGCTTGCTTTCGAACTGGGTCGCAAACAGGAACCCTTTGCAAAACATCTTTTTATTTAAAAAAGGGAGATATAGAGAAAAAAATGTTCTGTAGCTACAAAGCACAAGAAATATACCTTTTGATAATATTACAGAATCGTCGTAGTCATCGTTGTCGATATTGTAGTCGTAGCCATGTTCATTGTTGTTATTATCGTTGTAATAATAAGCGTAGCTTCTTTTTTTTGTTGTTTGTCTTTTTTTTCTTTTTTACGAGTTGAATTCTACGCGTCGCTGCCAGAATCCAAATATCTACAGTTCTTCTACCCAGACAAACAGCCACCCATGACCTTTAAACTGTCCATTACATCACACCTCTCCACATTACACCTTTTGATGTCACCCAATTGTCCCCCACCCCATGCTAGTCAGGAACCAACCATCGTCTCTTATTCCATTGCTGCTGTCTGTCTTCCCTGCTTCTCTTTCTTTCCTTTTTTGTATTTTTTTCCTGTTTTTTTTTTATTCATCTTTTGCCATTTTTATTAAAATGATTTTTTGTACTATTTCTGAACAGTATCTATGTGAAGCTTTTTTGTTTTATTAATTAACTGGTCTCTTTATACAAAGGCTTGAGTATCTCATGCTATCTGTGTCAGGGCCTTGGGACGGTAGGGGAGGGGAGGAGAGGAGGAAGGAGGGAGAGGTGGCGAGGAAAGAGGGGGGGGAGGGGCACCGTGACCCCCAACGACAACCTCAGGCTCCCCAAAAACCAGGAAGTCAGGGCGTCATGCGAAAAGAGGGAGAAAGAAAAGGAGATGGATGGATGAGAGAGAAGTAGAGAAAGAGGAATGACGAGGACTAAAAGGCATGGTAGATGGAAAGAGAGACAGACACACACAGAGAGAGAGAGAGAGAGAGAGATAGGTATGTGTGGGACAGGCGATCAGTCGATCAATCAATAAATAAATTAATAAATTAATCAACCATAAAGATTATCAAAAGAGGAGTGAGTTTCCTTACATGGAGAACGTTAGTAGGTCTAGAGGTTATAACAGTGAGAAAGGTAGAGTTATAATGTTGTGTGCTTGCTTCTAAAAGCGTAGCTATCTACAGTACAGTACCTCTGTAACATGGCATCGATATGACACTTAGCACACTTCCTATTGGTTCTCAGGCTTGGCCATGACCCGTGGTTGGCTAGTGGCTAAGGCCCGTTTGGGAACAGGAAGCCCCACTTCCTGTCGATGAAAACCGGGTCTCAATTTGACACACGGGGAGCAAAGCGATAAGGGTTACTTATTGCAAATGCAAACAAAAAAATCGACAACAACAAAAGTCTTAAATGGCCTCGGCTAAATGTAAACAGAAGACGATACAAATGTTAAAATCAGTGTTATCAGCAGGTCTCAAGGTCTTTCTAGGGGGTTTGGCCAACCTGCCTGGTGTTATTTAGTGCTCTCGTTGTCGCATGGTTCGGCAAATCACGTAGTCATCATTAGAGCAAAAAACTAAATAATAAACAATAAAGGTGTCAGGTGAGGCAAAATGTGAATAAAAATCAGTGTACAGACTGACACTCGTAATAAATATACACACAGTCAACAAAAATAAAACATGAGTCAAATTCATAACAATAATACAAAATCTGTAAAACAAAAGTAAAGGTTTTGTTTTTGTTAACGACAAAACAGACAGCCGAAAAAAATGAAGATACAGATAAAGAGAAAGAGAGGAGGGCAGGGAAAGGAGGTTTTCATCGACTTTGTTCTAGAAGTTTTCAAGGCTGCAGGGTTTTGTGTGTTTTACTAAACCAAATCTGTTTGCTTGGCAGCTGGCCAAAGAAGAACAGAAGGAGAAGGAGGAGCAAGAAGAGAAGAGAAGAGAAGAGACGAGAAGAGACAAAAACTAAAAACATTATATATATATATTTATATATACGTATGCCTATTTTTTAAAATTATCCTCATTATTAATATGTACCAAGTTGCATTTTTCTCTCTTTTTTTCTTTTAATAATCAGCAGAATCATCATCATCATCATCATTTCCAGAGCAGTGTCAAAGGAACGGGAACAAGGAAGGAAGAGAGGAAGGAAGGAAGGCTCAGGAGGGGTAGGAGAGAGGAGGGATAAGGAGAGGACATCCTGGGCGCCTGGGTGGGCTCAGTACAAGCCGCACCCTCGGAGGTTGTTGGCGATGATGATGTCGGTGACGGCGTCAAACACCACCTGGATATTTCCTGTATCCGTGGCGCAGGTCAAGTGACAGTAGATTTCCTTATTTGGGGAGCGGTTCTTGCTCTCAAACTGTGCTTGGATGTAGGCCGCTGCATCCTCATAGGTGTTGGGGCCTGGGGGGAGTGGGGGAGGAGAGAGAGAGAGAGAGAGAGAGAGAATGAGAGATGATAGCATACACATAGAGTAGATATTCTGATAAACATCAGGGCCCCTTGGCTCTGGAACGACCTACTGACTAGCCAACTATTTTATTATTTTTATTATAATATCTAATAACTATTGTCCAATTTAATTGATTAATTATTTATTATTATTATTATTATTATTATTATTATTTTATTTCTTTTTTTAATTTAAGCTTTTCTGCTCGGACTGAAAAGTTTCAGTGATTTTCAATAAACAAAAGTATAAAGGATTTAAAAATGATCAACAATGGCACATTCAAATTGCAGGTTTATTTTGATCATAAACATAAAAGTGTTGATTACTTATGTTGTTTTGATACTTTGGTGATACTGTAATTTTCAGCTTTGAGGGAAGAGAAGGGGGAAGGAGCTAGGGAGAGAGTGAGACAGAAACTGAAAATGTCAGATAGACCTATTCTGATTATCAAGGCAATTTGCAGAAAATAAGTAAAGCACAAGAGACAGTCGAGTCTCAGAGTAACTTAGTAACTAGTGTGTGTGTGTGTGGAAAGGGCAGGAGACAGCTCTCACTTGCCATCTCCTCTCTTCCCTCTTCATGGCTGACCAAGCATGACTGTCTCTTCTCTCATCTCGCTCTCCTCCCCAATCTCTCACCCTAACTCTCTCTCTCTCTCTCTCTCTCTAACTCTCCCTCCCTCGTCCTTTTCGCTGCCACAGCTACATTTGACCTTCTCACCTCGACAAAAAGATCTGTCTCCTATAACAACCTCCATTTCAGCGACTATTTAATAAAATAAAATACAATTTTAAATTCAATTCAATATTTATTTATATTATATGTATATTCAATATAAATTCAATATTTTATATATTTTGGAAATATATGTGTGTTTATGTAGACCAAATGATTTTTCTTAATTTGTCTTTTATTCTTTTCATCCATTTTTCTTCTTCTGTGCCATTGTTTTATTTAGTTTTATTCCATATGTTGTGCTATTTTTTTGTTCAGGCGAGTTTGAAGATAACTTTGATGGTACAAAGTCCATGATACATCGGATGCCTTCTAACTGAATGTAGTTTCACCAGTTCAGTTTCTACTCAATTTTGTTTTTTCTTGTTATTTCTGCACCAGCTTCGTTGCTGCTTGTGTGTTTGGAGAGCTGCCTTTTCTCACGTATGAACTCAGGAAAAGCTACTTTTTCATGTCTCACCTGTGTACTCAGGGAAGCAGATGCTGAGTGCGGACTTCTTGATCTTCTCTGCGAACAGGTCCTTCTTGTTGAGGAAGAGGATGATGGAGGTGTCAATGAAGAACTTGTTGTTGCAGATCGAATCGAACAGCATCAGAGACTCGTGCATGCGATTCTGCACAGGAGGAAGGGGGGAGAGAGGGAGGAAGCGGCAGGAGGGGGAGAGAAGAGAAGGAGGAAAGAAGAAGGGGAGGAGGAACAAAAGGATGGGATTAGGAGAGAGGAAGGGGATAAGGAGAAAGAAAGATGAGAGAAAAGATGAAGCAGAGGAGGAGGAGAAAGAGAAAAGAAGAGGAAGGACAGAGAGGATGTTGATAAAGAGGGAAGAGAAAAGAGGGAAAAATGTAAAGTGACAACCAAAACCACCTTTGTAGTTAGTGTGTGTTTGTTTTATCGTGCTACGGTGGCAGATGGGCAGGGGTCTGTCACGCACGAATGCCAGAGAAATTAGGGCTGTATTAGAAGGCCCCACCCATCTGGTATTCCATGCAGCTTAAAACAGGCGCTACACATTATCTGCAAATACCTCTTGACCCATTTCTGATCAATACTGAGGCCATGAGCTGTGCAGAGCAAGTGAGACTGCACTCCTTCATGGGCGACATGTCACAGACGTTACACTGTGGATGTGTTGTACTCCTATTCTCCTATTCATCTTTTGACTCACGTCGACCAATCAGAGACAGGGTGGGTGCTTGTATATTTATGGTGTTGTGTGTTTCATATACATCTACATGGCAGGCAGTTAATGACTGTGAGTGAATGGGAGCATGACGTCTTGTGTGTGTGTGTGTTTTTAGGGACTCTATTCTAATTGTGTCATTCTGTGTGTGTGTGTGTGTGTGTGTGTGTGTGTAGTTTGTCCCAGTCCCCTGGGCTCGGGACTGTAGGCAGTGACACATTCGTAAGTAGTTCACCAACACTCCCACAGGAGGGAGAGAGAGAAGAAAGAGGAGTGAGGGATCTCACACCTCTCTCTCTCCCTCTCTCTCTTTCCAATGGGAATTTTAAGTGTGAGGAGGAAAATGCACAGTAAGATATAAATAAAGATCTTGAATAAGGAATGATCTCTGTCTTACACACACACATACCGACAAGAAAGATACTGGCAATGCTACTTTTTCATGTGGTTCTTTATAAGGTCTTCCTTCCTACATTTTTCAATCAGTAATCACAGCTTGGGTAAACACTGAGACGTTGGCGGAGCGCGAGGACAGACACGTCCTTCACAACTACACATTGTTGTTTCAAGATTTTTTATTCAAGCAAACAGCAAATGCACACACACACAAACAGGACAGAGATATATTAATTTCGGAGCGAGCGCTGGCACACAGGAAACAGTCACACGCACACTTGGTTCTTCATATGGTGCTTTATTGCCATTTCTGTCATGTATAAATACACCTTTCAATAAATAATCACAGCAGTGAGGGAGACAAAGCAGATAAATACTACTTACAGCGCTCAGTGAAATACAAGGATACGCACACACACACACACACACACACACAGCAAGTTTGTAGATTTTGCCGTTGGTGATTTGTACAGTATGGACACATGTGGGAATGTTGCTGTTAACACAAGCCAGTGACTAAAAAAAATAGAAAGCTGCAGCATTTGCGAGTGAAGGGGTTGAATGGCGTTAAATGATTGAGCTGATGGAGACAACAGAGGGGTGGAGGGGCGTGGCGTCGGAACAAGAAGGCTGCAAAGACTTTTACTAGCTAAATGGGAATTTATTTATTACCTCCTATGTTCTACTCAAATCCATTATGCGCACATAACCCTGACAAGAGATCCGGCTTGAGGCTTTCTGAATTCTCTCCCAGGCTAGAAGTAGGGCAAGGGGTCTCCCTGGCTTATGCAGAGGCTTAAGTGGTAATTTCATTAGCAGGGTGGGTTTTGTGTAGAGAATGGAAAATTGAAGACATCCTAAAATGACCAAAAGTATTTATGGCCAGAAATCTCCTAGGAGCTAATTTTGAAGCCTAAATAATTACAGATTATTGGAGCTCATTCAAAGGTAACGTGCAAAACATTTTACATTACAGTTTGGGATTGAAATTTTCCCATAGGTGGTCAGAAAAACTCCTCAGTAGGCTGCCATATAGGCGAGATGGGGTGGTGGGGGTCTGCATGATTGAGTGAAACTATGTTGACTTTAACAACTCCACCTGCTGACAACAAAGTACAGTGAACAAAATGTTAAATTCATGTGTTGACTTAACTGCAGTTTGAAAATCACCAATGTATGTGAATGTCTGTGGGCTGCAGCGAAGACCCTGTCCATGCTTAACGTACTGCCTGGTGTACGTGCAAACACTGGATTTCGCTTATTCAGGGCTCTTAGGGTCAAGTGCACATACTGTAATTCCCATAAGCACTGCACATTGCAAAAGGTGTTCCATGTGAACGAATCAACAAACAAATAAACCAATGAACCAATGAACACACAGATTATTTATTGAGTAAGGTGTGGAGAGAGGTCTGGGCATGCTAAACTCACATCTCCAACAGCTGGTTATGTTGCTAAGGTATTTGAATGCCGCTAGGTGCTATCGTTCCCTTTGTACCACCGCATGCTGTTCATCTTAGCTGGGACTAAGAGCAGACGCTCGAGGGAAGCAGCAGCACAAGGCCTCTGTTATCTGAATGGCCCAGTGATTGTATTATCCACAGGGTAGCCAGCTACTAAAAAAGACTCAATTACCCATAAACCTTCTCCAGCATGGCCTCAGACTACATTACCCATAAATCTCTTCTTCATCTCAGCCTCTGGGAGTCCATTATTTATCAACAGGACTGCAGCGGGACATAAACTACATTACCCACCATCCTCTCTGCCTCGCCTGTTGATGTCATTTCTGATAGATTGTATGGGTTTTATTGGCTATTTATCAGGAAGCGGGGACAGGTTATGAAAAGGGAGCACACACACACGCACATGCACACACACACTCACACACACACACACACACACACACACAGTGCTTCCCTCTAACCACAACGCGTCTCTGTGGAGGCATCACTCAATCCTGTCTGCACCTTATAGATACCTAATAGCTTAAGAGCGTTGAGGTTGCAGAGAAAGACAGGCAGAGAACACGAGAGAGAGGAAAACACAGAGAGAAACAGAGACAAACAGAAGAGAGGTTTAGATGTCGGTGTCGATCTGTCTTTATGAAAGTGAAGATGAGAATGACTACCATGTACCACAGATGAGGTACAGAGCGAGAAAGAGGAAAGGAATAGAGTGAGAGAGGAGAGCTAGTGTCTCCTGGTCTCTTCTTCTTTGTCAAACTCCCTTCCTCACCTCCCCTCACCTCTCCAATACGCATTCATGGATTGCATACCACTCTTGCAAAAGTCCTGTTATCTGTCCAATTGTACATTTATCACGACTCCAGTTCCAGCAGTTGTGATTTCTATTATTTTCTGGTCCTAGCTCTCATTCTAGTGAAGGCTGTAGCACTAAAACAATATATTTTGGGTTATTTAATATGAAAACAGAGAGAATTCTAAACATTGGACATATTGTTTGTGGGCTTTTGTTGGAGGGAGGGTGGGTGTGAGTGGGAGACAGGATCACCTTAAATGTTATTTTACTTTTTGTAGTGATTTTCTTACCGTGGGAGGGCACCACTTCTGAATAAATGCAGGGGTAACACTGATACACTGGTACTGACTTTAGAGTGCCTGATGTTATCCTAAGTGATACAGCCACTGTACAGCATGGAAACATGCATACATCCCATTCTGTGTGTTGCTGCTCTGCCTGAGGTTAACACAGGCATGAAAGATGTTGGAAGACAAAGACTGAAGAGAATGCGCTGCCATTCCCACCCTAAGGGCAAATACTAATGTAGGTATTTCCTTTCATCCAGAGGTGAAGTGGATCTCTTTCAAGCATAAAAAAAGAGGTATACCCATATCTAAAACCATATAGGTGAGACTTTGTTTCATTATTATAGCTATTATAGGATTATGGGATTTGAAAGGAGTCGGCCTCAACTAGACCCACCAGCTTGGTGCTCAAAGTCCACAAATGGGGATACTGCTGAATTTGCATTGAAATGATTCATCAAGTCCACAAAGTGTCGTTGTTTTCAGCATGAAAACGTGAAATGTGCTTTTGGCTTGGTGTTTTGATGCACACACACTTGGACCTGAAAACATGGCAGACATAAGAGTATAATATCTAACCACTGACGTAGTAAGTAGAGGTAAGGTGGGGAAGGAAGAGAAGTGTTTTCATCTTGTATTAAGACTTATTATTACAATTTTGAAAGAGGTGGCACTTCTTGAAACCAACAGAATCATACAGCCAATGCAATAAGATGAGTTGAAGTAAAGCGTTTATCAAGGCAGAGTACAAGATGAAAAAAACCTGATCTAAATTCCTTCAGGACTTGTGGCGGCAAGCATATTGTTTGTCAAAAGAAGGACAGAGCTTACTAGGCTTTTTCATTGGAGAGGGTGGAATTATTTGGCAGGGGCAAGGAGGGTGTTGTGACATTTTGCAGTCCCATGGGGGTGTTTGTGTCTTAAGTGTGTGTGTGTGTGTGTGTGTGTGTGTGTGTGTGAGAGAGAGTGAGAGAGAGTGTCTAGGGCATGTGGAAAGGGTAGACAGGTGCCTTCTGGGTAATTAATCCACAGACACCGACTCCACCACAACACCCCTGGGCTGCTCACACACACACACACACACACACACACACACACACACACCTGACCTTTCTTGTACTCACAAAGTCTATGAAGAGACACACATGTATGTATGTAACTACGTACAATAGGTAAACACGTGCACACACACACACACACACACACACACACACACACACACACACACACACCTGAAGCAGGCTGATCAACAGCCTTAGGCAGCTCTCCCTCTCTAATTAGGAAAAGAACAGTTGGCACAGATGT
This sequence comes from Hoplostethus atlanticus, assembly GCA_034670405.1. Taxonomy (NCBI): domain Eukaryota; kingdom Metazoa; phylum Chordata; class Actinopteri; order Trachichthyiformes; family Trachichthyidae; genus Hoplostethus; species Hoplostethus atlanticus. The sequence continues at coordinate 16,396,233 of JAXDDX010000001.1, forward strand.
GGTAGGAGGAACCGATGACATCATCTACCTGATCCCAGCTTTGAGCAGAGGGTTAGGACACGCCCTCAAATCACTGCTTGAGTGTAAAGGGAAGAGTGGAAGAAATAAGTAAGTATAATCTCACATGGGGTTCTCCTTCAGTTAGCCATTAAAGCTGTGAGCAAACTTCAAGTTTGAGTAGGAGGAGGCAACATGGCAAAGCATGGAAAGCTCAGGGACATTTGAACTAATACTAGTGACCACCTTAGCAACATCTCAGGACTGGCATCTCTCCCCAGCCCTGAATTTGACAAATGCTATTCTGCACAGCTTCTTTTCCTCTGCAGCCCATGCTTTATGTCAAACAGGCACTAGGACATCTGCCAACCAATCAAAAACGGAGCCTACTCAGCACAAAAGAAAAAAAATCGAGGCTAAAACGATAGAACACAAGGTTGACATTAGATAGTCCCAAAGGACCATACTATTTACACACCGCCATACAATCTTTCAAAGCTCAACTTTGGCTTATAAAGGCAACTCGGTGGACACTCTGGGGATATTCGGCCTCACACGACAGACAAGCCACCAGGGCCATATAAAATCAATACATCCCATTTCAGCATTATCATGGAATTGTTTGCTGGAGTCAGCACACTACCGTTGTAGTTCTGTGTGTGTTTTTAATGATGACTTTTAATGATGACTTGAAACCATGAGACCCTGAAAAATCAATTATTAAATAGAACGGGTGATTTCCAGGGGATGATAGTTTATTATCTTAAATTATAGGTTCCTTGTTAATTACAGAGGTGAAATGGACAAAACAAAAAAAAAAACCTCTTCACCTACGCTCTTGTAACTTTGATTAAAATTACAGGGCCATTCTCCTATATGGACAAAATGAATGCTTGATTTGTTTTTTGTTTTTCCCCAGAACGCAAATGGTGCTAAAACACTTTTTTTTTTTTGTGTATTGTGCAACATGAAAAAGAGAAATGAGACTGTACAGAACAACTGAACAGTTTTATAATGCATACTCATGCATGTTTCACAACTGGAAGTACCTTTGGTTTGAATTGCATTTCAGTACTCTGAACATTCTGCTCTCCATGATGACCCCCCCATTCCTGCAGGGTGCGGGTGAGCAAGGCTTTAATGAAGTGAAGCTGACTTGAAGCGTCTCTTTTTGATAACATGATTCTCTATGGCTAAAGGAGGGTTGAAAGGACAGGGTGCCATTAATGGGTCCTGTAAGTCCTGTTGAATCATTGTGTTCAGTCAGGCGTCACCATGCTTAAAGCGCCTGGCTTAGTGAAAGCTGCAATTGAAGGCGGCAGCCTTAAATCTTTCTTAAATCTTTATGATTTTCAGGACCACCAAGCAACAGCATCATCACATTCAGGGAATCAGTTATATTAATTAAGGGACTTGCTATTGCTATTTACTTGCATTTATTGAAAATGTAAATAGAAACTTCAATTCTTTTGCTCATGATATTCATTCTAAGCTATTTCTTGATCGGCTGGACATAATCTTCTCAGAGGTTTCATGTCTCATGTCCATAATGAAGTCTTAAGAATATTGACTTTGTGAACTGACTAAATTGAGAGTGAAGTCAACTCAACCCTAAGACTAGCTGAAAGATCTTTTTATTTAGTTTGACAACAGCCCTTTGTGTGACTATTGCTGATCAAAGGCATAGCAGACTAACAACTTGAATGGAAATTTAGAATGATCAGAAACCATTCTGGGTGGATTCGTGCTTTCTAGTGTACCACTGATGGCATCTGCTGGTGGTACCCCTAAGATGGCAGAAAATTATGTGTGTGTTCACTGAAGTTCTATGAGTACTATGTACCGCAGGAACCTTGTATCTCAAAAGAGTCAACTTTCCAGGAATTTAAAAAAGGAAAAATTGGAGATACTGTATGAGTTTTCTGCAGGACTCCAACAAAATACTTGAAGTTCAGGTACACTTAAAGAAAATCTAGTCTCGTTTTTCTGTTGGTACCTCTTTAGGAACCTGATTCTCTCAACATTTGATGAATGGCAGTTTGGCTGATCTGAAAGGATAAGGACTGTGGAAAATAGGGGGCCAAAATGGGATTGATGGAACAGTGGAGGGAGGGATGACAGGAGGAAGTGATGGAGACAATCAATCAATCAATCAATCAATCAATCAATCAATCAATCAGGCTGGCCAGAAAAGACATAGGATTGCAGCACGATGACATCATCAACACAGACCACACCCCATGAGTTAACTGGCTATCATCATTCATACAGGCCACACCCCATAGCTCCTTGGCCAGCATATAACAGTGTTGTCAGTATAGGCCACACCCTCGGAGGTTATTGGCTATGATGACATCGGTGACAGCATCAAAGACAAACTGGATGTTGTTGGTGTCTGTAGCGCAGGTCACATGGGAGTAGACCTCTTTATGGAGTGACTTGTTCTTCCTCTCATACTCAGACTTAATATAGTCTATACCCTCCAAATAACTGTTTGGACCTAGAGAGAGAGAGAGGGGGGAGGAGTTAGTTAGGTCAAGGCTTAATGTGGAGTTAAAATAAAGGTATAGGGTTTCTAAATAAATGTATGTACAGTATTCTGTCATTTTAGCTTTTACATGTGTGGGTTGTCCACATACAATGTCACATTTGGAGTAACACTGGATCAGTACTGCAATGATCACTGAAACTGGCTTGTCAGGTGATATCAACACTACTTTGACTTTGACTGCTATCAGCACAATTTCCTGAAAACATGGCCTTTGGCTATCTGGCTCATCACAGATGCTTTTTGCTGAGCTGTACTCAGTGGAGTGTGGAGGAGTGTGTCTACTGCTAGCCAAGCTGAAAGTTATTGAAAAAATGATAATTGTTGGCAAATTTGCGGATCGCACCATTTTGAATATTCTATTTATTAACTTAATAGAAATACTGCATGGCTAAAGTCCATTATTAACTCTGAAAGATTTTGATAGAACTAATTTGTGTCCTAAGTGTTGCTAACACCCTGGCTCTCAACCCTTAGCAGCTCTGCGGTTATTCTGTCTGCTTCAGTTGGAACTTCATAAGAATAGGCATGGAGTCTGGCCAGGTGAAAGGATGAGGAACTGGGAGAGGAGAGGAGAGGAAGCAGGCTTGGAATCCTAATTCTCTCTTTCCCACACTCTTGCTTTTATATCTATCTCCATCTTGCTTTCCCACACTCTTGCTTTGTCTATCTTTCTCTCTCACTTTCTCACACTTGCCTTGTCTGTCTCTCTCCCTTTTTCGGATTCTCTGTTGATTTCTCTGTGTTGCCTTGTCTCTTGATTTCTCTGTCTCTCTCACACTCTCCAGCTCCTCTCATCTGCACTCATTATTTCATTAATTCTTTCACTCCTTTTACATCTCTTATCCTTGGTTTGTTTCGGAGTCTGAGTCTTTATTCCCTATAAACCTCTACTCTTCATTCTGTCCTTTCCTCTTCCTTCCTATTCATTCTTCTTCTTTTAATCCCTTTCATTTGAGCATATATATATATATATATATAAATGTATATACCAGTGTACTCAGGGAAGCAGATAGACAGCGGTGACTTGCTGATCTTGCTCTCAAACAGGTCCTTCTTGTTCAGGAACAGGATGATAGAGGTGTCATTAAACCACTTGTTGTTGCAGATGGAATCAAACAGCTTCAGAGACTCATGCATACGGTTCTGTAGAGGGGGACAGAAACACAGGTTAAACACACACTCACATGCATGCACGCATACAAACACAACACTCTTAAACGCAAAACATAAACGCATGCATACCCATACACACACACACACACACACACACACACACAAAACACATTTCAATGTAGGACAAGGTCAAATACATATTTAGGTGCGCATAGACATACAAGACACACTGGCACACATGAACAAGACAAGTGAGGACACATATAGACATTTATTCAAGTAGACCATTAAGACAGCCATATATCTTTTATGCACACACACACATGCACGCAGTACACACATGCACGCAAGTACACACATGCACACTGTCCGCACACACACGAATCAAGAAGACAGACAATGATAAAACACAAAAGAGGAAATAAGTTGAAGTAAAAACTAGGAAGCAGAACAGAAACACTGAGGAGTTCCTCTTCAGCAAGTCAAAATGTGTGTCTATGTGAGCAGCAGTTTTGTATTGTGCCTTGTGTGTGTGCATGTGTGTGTGCACACTCATGTGCATACGTGCACGTGTTTATAATGTGGATGTGTGTCAGTAATAAGAATTAGTTAGTATGTTGCTGGTTGTCAACGGGTCAAACAAGGCCATGCACTGTTAGCTTGCTAGCTGTTAGCTACTAGCTACTCTAACTGTAGTATGTTAGCATGAATAAAAAAATAAATAAATTCTACATTAAATGACTGGGCGTAACTCATATATATAGACAGTGTTAAATTAGCAGCAGCGCTAAAATGGCTAGTGAATCTTTGACATTTTCATTTTTTGTATTTGGTGTCTTTTTTTCACTAGGCACTTGTAACTTTATGGGAAAAATATGCTCCACTAACCTTCAGCTACTCTAAAATGGTTAGCATTGCTATAGCATTTTGTGATCTGCTCTTTCTTGTTTTTTTAATCTCTTTTTTTTTTTCTCTTTTTAATAAATTTTAAATATCTTCATTTAAAGCATTTGGCAACAAGCCTATTTGTTAAAAGTACTAAATATGTATGACTTGACTAATTCCTGATACAGTCCAACATGTGCTGCTAGCTAATGAAGTGTGCAGAAGACAATAAGCAAGCTTGCGGCTAGTGTTATCTACTGGGTCTCATGCAAAACAACCTAACAAGTTGTGGTTTGGTAAACTCAAATGAAATTCAAGAAATATGTCCGTACTTTGTGGCAAGAGCCTAGTGAAGAAAATTGACAGACTAACATTCAAAATCTCTCGCTTTCCTTAAATAACGAGTTGAAAGCAGTCTCTCTCTCAAGGTGTGAATCATCGTTGCTTTGTTCAGGAGGCAGGAGGAGAACAGGTGATTGATAAGGCCCACCAGCCAATCAGGACAGACAGACAGACAGACAGACAGACAGACAGACAGATAGATAACAACTAGACTGAAAACATAGCAACACACAAACACACACCAGTTCACCGACAGAGAGAGGCACTGCTTTCAACTCTTGCCTACATGGTGTGAGTACACTGAGTATATCAACCTATTGGGAGGGTTCATACCTGTCTGTGGGTGGAGCTTCTGTAGAACATCTGACTGCTGATTGGTTAGAGAGGACAGTCGATGGCGAGAGTGACAGGAGGAGTGGAAGGAGCCAGAGTTGCTGGAGGGCGGAGTTTAGAGCAGGAACAGAAAATGCGAAAGTCCGACCCCCCTTTCCCCCTCACACACATACAGGCAGAGGCACAAACACACACTCACTCTCTCTCTCTCTCTCTCCGTCTCTCAAACACTTCCCCCCCAGAGCTGAAAGGAAAGTCTTCAGGGCAGGAAGATAGGACTTTAACCAAACAGATTTTACCCAGAGCAGTTATCATTATAGAGAAGCATAGCAACAGGGTGTGTGTTTGTGGTGTAGTGTGTGCATTTGTGTGTGTGTGTGTGTGTGTGTGTGTGTGTGCGTGTGGCACGCGTGAGCTTAAGCTTGCAGTTTTTCAGAAAGAAGACAGGGAGAGGCAGAGAAAAATACATGGCAAAGGGTTCTTGAATAGAAAAAAGGGAATTACAAGGATAAATGAAGTCCTGTGTGTGTGTGTGTGTGTCCATACAACACACAGATGGTTGTGTACCTGGTCAATGGAGTTACATAACATGACTGTAAACCCCATCAATTTTATCTACTGTACAGTCAACAGTAATGGGACAGTGAGCTAAATCTGTTCTATTTTTCTGCTGTTACTGTTTCAACATGTAGAGCAAAAAAGACCCAGAATTAAAAGCTGTTCTTTCTAACGCTTAATGAAGCCTTAATGTTCCTTTAGCTCACATTCATGTGGTAATATGAATGAGAAAACAACAAAAACTCTTAGGTTGATATCTACAAAATGTACTGTATGTTTAAAACAACTAATTACAAGAGTCATCAGCAAAACAACTTCTTTTTTTTCACTTGATGTCAAAATGTGAACGCCACCATCTGTGGCAGTTTTGTGGCATTCCTCCATGTAAATCACTTTAATCTCTTCCACTGGTGGTCACATGACTTCAGCAGCCTCCAGGGGGAAGTGGTGCACGACTCCTATAGATTACCCCACAGGAAGCTGCATTTG
>JAXDDX010000001.1:16407500-16420000 GCA_034670405.1 Hoplostethus atlanticus
TAGAGAGAGAAAGGGAAAATATGTTGGGCTGAGGGTAGCAAGAAGTGGTTGGCGTGCACAGCCACACACACACACACACACACACACAGGTTCAGTGATAAAGCTAAAATATTGATTGGACAGAGAAAGGAATCTGGGCAAGAGTTTGGGGTTAGGAAAGTGAGTAGAGGGGGAGGGAGGGAAGGGAAGAGAGAGAGAGAGGAAGACTTTTGACATTGATCTGACAATGAGAGGAATACAAGAAGGCAGAACCTAGGGAGTTTGGAGGAGAGGGAGAGAGGGATGGAGAGAGAAAGAGGGAGATTGCGGGAGAGTGATGGACAGAGGACATTTCAATTTCATTAGTTTTCATGCTTTTTCTCTAAGGGAAAATCAGCTCTATCTTCCTTTGACCAGTGCACTGGTTTATAAGCCACTGGCCTGGTAGTAAGCATTAAGGAGATGACACATCAATATCAATACAGCTTTTCAATCAATTAGAAAATATCTCTAAAATTAGATCACTTCTGGAGAAAGTCACCCATGCCTACTACTGTAACTCGCTGTGTTCTTGCCTCAATCTGAAAACTTTATCTTGTCTGCAACTTCACCAGACTGGCTGCAGCCAGGCTTTATGACTAGAACTAAAAGAAGATCAAGTTAGTCCCGACCTGGCCACCTTGCACTTCCATTCAACCTTATGATTGATTTTCTCTTAAATTTGACTGATTACTTTCAGAGTAATACATGACCTGGCTCCAGCTTACATCTCAGCATTGTTATGTCCTTGTGCGCAGAAGCGTAGTCTCAGATTGGCAGACTGGTCCAAAGGCCAGATTAAAGACTAAGGCTGATCGAGCCTTTGCAATTAGGGCACCTAAACTTTGTAAGAATTTGCCTGAAGGAACACATCCATCTAACTCTGCATCTTCTTTTAGGAGCCAACTGAAAACTCCCTTCAACCGACTTGCATTCAATTACTTTATTGTTTTATATTCTTTTGTTGTTTTTTGTTTTTCTCGTTTCCTTTCAAATTAGGTGGATGCCAATTGTCCATATGTTTGTTTTGCTGCTTATTGTTATTATTATTATTACAGTTCTTCTCAGTCGCTTTGGTGGCTTTCTCAGATCAGAATTGAAATTCTCAAAACTACTTGTTCAACCTCCACATCATCTAGTCACTTGTGCACATCATAAAAGTATTTTCTCATTCTTTTGAACAAATTGCAAATGCTTTAGCACATTCATGCAAATGGTTATGTCCAACTGTCTGCTGTTTCCTACATTATCAATAGTTTATGTCATGTTGATCAAAATGTATTATATTGGTTCTCTGTTGAATCGTCTCACCCCCCAGAACATCTAGGCATTAGTTCATTGCTTAAGTCATTACATGCAAAATGGTTGAACCAGTTGTCATAATCTGTCAAGCATATCAAGCATGTCAACCATTTCTATTAGACTTTTTTTGTAAATGTGTCCCTGAATTGATGAATCTTGACTTTCACTACAGTTTTTCTCAGTTGCTTTGGCTCAATTCTCCAATGACAGTTGAAGTCATCAAAACAATATGTGAAATTCTTCACAACATTTTGTTACCTGTGCACAACAAAAAGAGCATTTCTCTTTGTTACCATTTGCAAATGTTTTAGCACATTTAGGCAAATGACAATTATGACTTATTGGTTGTATATGCCAATAATGCCATACAGAAAAAGTACAGCCTTGTGCATTTTCAATCATTGTCATCAAACCCTTCGCCATAGTTTCCATCAGAGTAACTGTTGTATTGACAACGTGGCTAAGCATTTTGACTATCTTGTTTGTACTCAATGACACAAGGACTTGTCATTCTGATGGACTGACATGTTCATTGACGTAAAGATTTACTTTTGAGAGATGAACTAAGGATTTTGAGCAATTTACATGCTTTTGCAGGTAATCCATTGTGTGGTGCTGTTTGTACCAATTGTTTCGAGAAATGCGTTTACTGTTTTGCAAATCTTAAGGATGATTCGAGAAATGTACTAAAGCGACTGAGAAAAACTGTATTATTATTATCATCATCATCATTTTAGTTCACGGTAGAGAGAGACAGACAGTAAAAACCCAGGATGGATCCAAACACAGGACGGTAGCCAACTGAGCCACTAGGATATTATGGCTAAAAGATGAAAATTACTCTTTGGACTGGTCTGCTAGGAAGTCATTCAATGTTGCAGCAATTACAGTGCACTAAAGAGATCTCTCTGTCTTTTCTCCCTCCCTCGCTCTTCCCCTGTCTCTTTGTCTCTTTCCTGTCAATCTTCACTATCAGAAAAAAAGATGAAAACATGAAAAAAAAAAGAGTGGAGTAGGCTGCCCTTGAACATTTGACAGAAAAGGAAAGGTCAGTCAAATTGGCCATCATTGTTGGGTCTTATGTGATTATTGTGACCTTTCCTACCAGGACAGGTTGAACCCTCTCAAAATAGAAAGTGTCTGTTCTGGATATAAACGCTGCCTGTTCACTGATTCAGCCCTGCAGTTACTTCTCAGAATAATGGTTTTTGACGTGAACAAGCACTACAACAAATGCTAACATTAGGTTATGTATACTCCCATCCCCTTAAGGAAGGGCATGAGATACAACACACACACAGCAATGGGGCATCACATTTAATCACGTCCGAAACAGGCAAGTGATTGGTGACTGCTTGAGAGGCCTGCCTTCCCCGATGGCAAACATAGACCACTGCACTGGCCTCAGTCCCTATCCTGATATCACTCTTCATTGAGCACCCAGAGCTGATTGAGACCAGGCCCAAGTGTGTTATGTCTCGTTCCCTTCCTGACCCCTGAAGCTAATGCAGGATACTACAGAACATCACCGAGGAGAAAAGAGCACACGGACTAAACAGACAGAGCAGAGCAGAGTGTGTCACAGACAAAAAAAAAAGGAGAAAGTTGTCTGTGAGATGATAATGACGAAGATGTGTGTGCGTGTGTGTGTGTGTGTGTTGACGAGGAATGTTGACAGAGCAATGCTGAATATTGCAGCTGCTCAGCAGAACCCTGGAACTACTAGGAACACACACACACACACAAGCACACACACACACACACACATATTGTACATTTGAGAAATGATTGATTGGCTTGAGTAGTGATTATCAGCACTCGGTCATTATCTGATGTTAAACTCATGGGTTGGTGCCAACGAGGGGCGGGGCTGGGGGGTTGGCGGTGAGCCTGGCAGCAGAATAGGAACTGTGCTCGATGCCAATACCCAGGAAATAAGAGAAGTGAGGAGTTGGGTGGGTGGGGTGTGGGACTAGACAATCTACATGAGAATAAGAAAGAAAAGTGAGGGGTGTGGGATGCAAAGAGGGAGGGGGTGGAGAGTGAGACAGAGAGAGACGTAGGTAGGTAGGCAGGGTACTCAGTTGTAGTAGTCATATTGATCACTCATTAACACAGTGTAAAGACCCTGCATACACATTACACTGGCAACTGGCTCACTATGGCAATAAAACTATCAATCAAAGGCCACAAATTATAACCGTTGACCATGACCGTTTTTGTCATGCTGCCAAAAAATACATTTCACATATACTTCAGAATATTTTAGACATGTGTTTTTTTTAGATGGCTAGGGGTCTCACCACAGTGATGTATTGTCACATATTTAGAGCCAACACTTGGTAAGCCCCTGGTGCAACCTGGCCGAAGCTCTCTATCAAGGGCTGTGAATCTATGTAGAAAGAGCTCTGTCACTGACTAACACAAAGAAAAAAAAACAGATTCTCATCCAATGTATTTTAAATCAACATCTACTTTGCATTTTTGTTAGTCTGTCATGATATTAACCATGCTGACATGTACATATCTGCTGTCAATAGACTGCAACATGGTAAGAATTAAAGCTGTAAAGCTATCAGGCATAAAGAAACACTGTTAGCATGACTAGCTAGTTAACCTGTACCAGGGTGGAGTGTGTGTATCTATTGAACTCACTACGGCCTCAGCGGCTCCCACGTTCCATAATGTTCAATAATTAAATGTATTTGCGCAATAAAAAAATCAATATCTGTAGTCAAGACTGAGGAGTTCTGCTATTTTGTGACTGGCATTAAACCTCAATCAGATCTAAACTAGCACACTGCAGTGAGTAGGTACTATGCACTTCCTCTGTGGGTATTTTACACTGTATTCTTGTAGCAAACCAAAATGGATGCCATGCTCTTGTCCAATGTGGGCCTGTAGCTGCTTCGTGATGTCATTGCGTATATGTGTGCATACCTCGTGGGAATTTGTGTGTATGTGCATGTGTGTGTGTGTGTGTGTGTGTGTGCATAAACCTGCGCATGGCATCTTTTAGGATGCTCTCTTTCTATAGCCATGCATTTTCTTGATGAAAGACGTGTGTATGTGTGTGTGTGTGTGTGTGTGTGTGTGTGTGTGTGTGTGCGTGCTTACTTGTGTGTTATAGAGATGAGCAACGTAAATAGCAGACACAGATTGTATGTGTATTGTGGTAAATAGGTCAGAACATGCAGGACATTTAGAAAGAAACACAGAGAGAGGGAAAGATAGAGAAAAAAGAAAGAGAGCGAGGGAGAGAGAGAGAGAGAGAGAGAGAGAGAGAGAGAGAGGGAGAGGGAGGCTTCAGGCACTACATGCTACTCATAGAATGGAGCTTTCTGCTTTCTATGCAGTACAAACACACATTACATGCGTGCGCACTCAATCACACTCTCTCATACACACACACACACACACACACACACACGCACACACACACACCCTTACATTCATTCCTTAGCCTCTTACCCTCACCATAGCACACTCCACTAAATGCTTAACCTTTAACCTAACCTTACTGTTGGTTGGCCGCTCCCACTCCACAGGCCACAACAAAATAGGAAGTACGCATCAATCTTTAATGTTGTGACATTTAACAGGCACACACACACACACACACACACATGCGTGCGCACAGACACGCACACACACACACAAACATGCAGCGCGGATGTTGTTCGAGTTAATTGAGTATATGTAAATGTTGATAGGAGTGTGTTTTCCAAGATAGATGGCTGCCTCCACGAGAAATAAAGTGCCACAACTCTCTCTCTCTCTCCACCGTTCTCTCTCTCTCTCTGTCTGTTACCTATCCTCTCTCTGTCTCTCATTTCTCTCTCCTCTCTTCTCCCTTCTCTACTGATTATTCTGTTTTCTTTTATTGACGTCTCTCACACACAAAGTGGAAAGTGGGTAAACGTAAGTTGAGTATACTGGGTTTAGGTGGGCTGACCCTCCACTACATCCCTGGTTATACCCCACTATGGTATACACACTATACGTGGGGTAGAGTGTGTGTAGCACTCACAGCAATATAGATGAATGGCTCTGTCCGCCACTCGATTTCAATTTTTCTTGATGTCACTCTCTATAATTCCACTGGATGTATGGCACCCAATTAAAGTAGGCTGCACACGCAAACATGGCACTTGAGGGTAATAACTTCAGTGCAATCCATTTAATCATTCTCTCTGTCTACTTGCCCCTCCCCCTCTTTCTCTCCTTGATTTCTCTCTCTCTCTCTTTTCCATCCCTTTCTCTCTCCCTGTGTTTCTCTCTATGTCCCTTCCCCCTCCACCCACGCACACACATGCGCTCAGTAGAAATCAGGCCTGGTGCTTTTAATGGTGATGGACTGTGTGTCATAATAGCTAGTGTATGGTTGCAGTCACGGAAGTTGATTCACAACTAGAAACTGGACTCAGCTGGGCAGCGGGGATACGCACACACACACACACACACACACACCCTTATTACTGTACTGAGTCAGTGAATTGCTACCTCTATGGGGTGGCTAAAGAACTCCTCTAAATACACAGCAACGCATACACACAACCACACAACCAACAACAGGATAGGTCTATCTATCTATCTATCTATCTATCTATCTATCTATCTATCTATCTATCTATCTATCTATCTATCTATCTATCTATCTATCTATCTATCTATCTATCTATCTATCTATCTATCTATCTATCTATCTATCTATCTATCTATCTATCTATCTATCTATCAATCAATCTATCTATCTATCTATCTATCTATCTATCTATCTATCTATCTATCTATCTATCTATCTATCTATCTATCTATCTATCAATCTATCTATCTATCTATCTATCTATCTATCTAATGATGATGATCACCAACTGGAAGTCATAATTCCCCCACACACACACACACACTGACACTTAAAACACCAAATAGACGTACTATTGCGCTGAGTCGTTGAGCTGGTACTCCCGGGCGCGGCTGAAACACTCCTGGATGCCCGAGTCGGACCACAGGCGTATCATGGCGGAGAGCAGCTCGGGGGAGTAGGGCTCCGTGTCCTCCATGCGACTGACCACATCACACACCATCTTAGCGTCCGCCTAGCGGGGGACAGAGATGGAGAAAACCGGGAGGTTAGTATCACCAGGCGCTCTGAGGAGGAGCAGGGCTCGGTGTCTTCTGTATGACTTAAAGGTGATTAACATCAAATAATCATTACCACATTAATATGGACACATGAGTGTAATTACCAAAAACAAACAGGACCAGACCATTGCCAGGAAGATTGGCAGCCTCTACACTACATTTTGCATTGCTTTACATGAATGCACAAAATATGAAGAGGGCGCTGATGTTCCTGCGAACAGAGCTAAAGCTTTAGAGTGTCTCGCTATGCCAGATGGTGGAAGGAGTGAAAGGCAGATTGAAAAATCAGTAAAGCGAAAGAGAAAAACTTTGACGGAAGAAGCAAAGATCTTCTTTTTTACAGGAACCAATGGGGTTTAAGGGAAATGTGGTCTTAATTCTGAGAAACACTTGCACTACCAATACGACAGGCAGAGACTACCTAATTGTCTGGATGTATCACAATTAATTTGACAATGATGCATTAATATAACAGATATGGGGATAATGGAGATAGTAGGAGGTGGGAGGAGGGGAGGGAAGAGGGAGATGAGTTGGAGGAGGAGGGGTTGAGAGAGGAAGAGAGAGAAGAGAGCGCAGTCAAGAAGATGGGAGCATTTTCAGGTTTGAGGCTGGCCTATATTCCCTTTGGTCCATTTACTCTGTGTGTGAAGAAAATGATTCATAAAACTTCATTTAAAATCCCCACTCATAAAGCCCTGAGTCAGTAAGGATGCAAAAACACACCCAAAGGCTACTGCAGTCTTTGTAGAGGCCAAAGTCCATTTAATTGTGATCAAATTGCATCAAATTGAGGGTAAACCTTCAATGAGATACCTTCATAAACTATTAAAATAAACACTGCAGCTGGGTTTGGGCAAAGGTAAAGAATATTTCTGCTAATAGCTCTGGCTCTGTATTGGCCTGTAAAAGGTCAATCCTGCAGTATAGCACCGAAATGTCTTTCCCGAGTGTATACAAATAGTTTCAACCTACTTCTAGCAGCGAAATGATATAGGATGGATTGCACAGAAATCCCTGAGTCAGCAAGGAGATGAAAACCACTGTAAACACTGTATTGCATCTATATAACTCAATAGCACTGAAATCACACAAACTAATACAAACTAGGGCAATCTATGTAACAGTATAGCGGGCATACTATTTCCATCACTGAAATGGTATATCACCAGTTCTTATGTCATTACAGAAGCGAATCATTTTCACCGATGAAACAGTATAGTGTCAGGATGTGTGTGTTTCTCCTTCTGTAATTCAAGACAGACATTAGAATTAGACTGCAGAACACTTAGGATGAAATTACAATAACTAAAGGCACCATCTATTTCAGTTTTGCAGACATAATCAACAGAGAATACAGCGACCAGGGTAGCATGATGATGACAGAAGATTGCTTTTCCCCCCCCCCCCAGACATTATTAATAGAGGGCAGAGCAATCCGGTTGAGGTGTTGATAATAGCACACATGACCTGTTTCGGTCGCCCAGACATTATCAATAAAGTGCAGAGCAATCAGGAAGAGATATTGATAATAGGACTACATGTCCAATGCCCTCTCTCCCAGTTCACTACTAGTTCAGACCCTGAACTCTCAAATGTACCAGTACATCTATATGGCACTATTGCACTTTGTCTTCTGTCTATCTGTATTGTTTATGTTGGTACACTCCAGTTGTTATGATTGTGAATAGAGCAGATCATCATGTGAAGCCACCGGTGAATGTGACCCGTCTGTCTGTGCTTTCTCCGGCTACCTGCTCTTTGTTATCCTTCCCCCATCTCTCACTCTGTATGTCTCCATGTCTTTGCATCATCCTAATCAGTGCTTTCTATCTTCCTTTTTTTGGACAATCCTTCCGTCCTCATCTCTAAATCACATTGTCATCTGTTTAATCTATCTATCCTCCATCTGTCCTCATAACTCTGTGGCTTTCTTTTCTCTTTTATCTACCCGTCCTCCATCTCTGCATCCCTCTGTCCTCATCCCCTGACCATGTTCTTCTCTGTTTCCTCCTTCCCTGGCGTTATGTTTCCCCGTTCTGTTGCTCCATCCTTCCCTCATACTGTCTTTCTTCACACCCATCTCTCTCTTCTTCTGTTGCTCTTATTTAATACCTCTCCAGACCTCAACTGTACCTTGATATCCTGTCCATGAATATCACAAACAGGAGAGGGGACAAGTCGTACCCTTCATGGCGTACCCGCCATTTGATCCAACTCTCTTTCTCCTCTCTCCTCTCCTCCCAAAATCCTAAAATGTCATAAACTATATTATCTGAGCTCAAGGACTCAAAATGTGTTGAATACCGTTAAATATAGCTTTGTAAGAGTCAAGGTGTTCTTGAAGACTGTCGCATTTTCTTGGCGACAGTCTTTCATTTTCACTTATTTCAATCAGCAAATTGGTCCTGTATTTCACTCTAACTGGCATCAAAATGGTCTTAAAATCCTTAAATCTTAACCAAAGTTGTGCTTGTCTATCGATTTCACGCTAAGTGGGCAAAGAAAATCACTGCAGTTTCTTTGCCTTCCTCCTGTAATGTCATGGTCTTCCCTCTCGCTTCCTCCTGGTGGGTGTCTGGTTGCAGACAGGTCAAAGGGCTTGGGCTATGGCTTGGTTCTCCCTCTCTATTTATCTCTTTATTAGGCCTCTCACAGTCTCCTGTTTCCTTTATATGCACTTTCCTTTCCATCCATCTAAAATATCACACCCTGCCTGCTTAGCCGCACACAGAGAGAAAAACAGTGTGAGAGAAACAAGGAGAGACAGAGAGAGATGAGGAGAAAGAGACAAACTGAGAGTACTCCTGGCAGATCTTGTAGTCTTCCAGTTCTTTGGAGTTATTAGCCTGAATTTAACAATATCCACTGGCAAGAACTCAGGAAAACCCATCCCCAATACACCCACACCCACACCCACACACTCACACACACACACAAGGTACAAGAGAAAGACAAAGAGCAAATCTACTGTCACTAAGTATAATGTAACCTAATAATAGTCCCTCCTAATAATATGACACAGTCGATTAAACTATATATCATCAGCTTCCTGCTTAGACTTAGTCCCACTCTAAGTCCATTTTTTTTTACTTCAATCGACAGCTGTAGAAAATGGGCCGTGACCCATTTCCGCTCCAAGTGTGCCCTCCCAGACATATTTATTGAATTGTAAAAAGAAGCGGGGGGTCAGCGGAAAAGATCAACCGGCTTTAATCAATTCCCGATAAAAACTGGCCTTTTGGAGATATAAAAGATTCTGCAAGACAGATAGTACGGCTATTTTGTTGCTTGATGGAACAAGACTTGGAGGGATTCCCCTCTAATTAACTGTGTACCATGGAAGAGGAGGAAGACTGGTATGATGTCTACAGAGGCGGTCCGACCCCTCCCTCCCTGTCAGAGCGACCTTTAAAATCTTTAAACTCTGTCGGAGACACACAGGTACACACGTACAGTGAGAGGGCGTTGGCATGCAACAGTTTCTCAGTGAGGAAAAGAGTGATTATACGTTAGTGTGTGTGTGTGTGTGTGTGTGTGTGAGTCTGTCTTCCCAGTCTAATGACAGTCTCTATCTGTGTGCCTGCGTCACATCTCCGCCTGGACACTGAATAGGCATTCAGTGCCATCATTGTATCATCCTTCCTGCATTCTCTCCCTGTTTCTTTCTCTCCTTCCTCACCGCTGTCCCTTCACGTTCAATAGCCAATCAGAGCTTTGCTTCCTGCTTCACTTAAGCCCCTTCACGTCTTCTCTCTTCCTGTCTCCACTCAATCATCCCCCTGCACAGTACTGCCATGCATCCAACCATTCACTCATCTATCCATATCTAACTGTACTGTACACATCTCCAGCCCCCCCTCCCTCATTCCTTTCATCCTTCCATACATCTCTCCACATCTGTGTCATGCAACGAGGAGGCTGAAGTGAACGTTAACATAAAGGAAAATAGTTACTCAACAGATCTCATCTTCATTTTCTCCTTGATACATTCAGTGACCTGTATCGTTTAATGAGAACAGTGCTATTAGGAAAGTCCTACTTGAAATATAACTCCTTCTCTCCCTCCTTCCCTACTCCCCCCCTCACCCCGTCCCTCTATCCCTCCACTTCTCTCCCTTTTCTCTCCATCTTCCATCACTGACTATGCTCACAACCTGTCTAAATCTAGTCTAACTCTGGTAAGAGTGCTAATTTACTCTAATTCCACATGACCTGTAAACTCAAACTAAAAACCGGTACTATTTTGGAAGCAAAGACCTTCAGATAATCAATTTATAATCCAATCAATCAAAATCAACAGCAGGGACATAGTGGACATTTTGAGGGGGCGCAAATACACACAAGTATGCTCACAGTTCAGATCACTAGAGAACATGCATATCAACAATGTTCTCGCTGGCTTGGCAAGTGCTGCAATTTCAAATACAGCTATTTCTGGCTGTGCTAAGTTATTTGTGGAACGAGCTAAAAACATGAAAAGAGCGAGGCTGGAATACAGAGGCATGTTCTATTTCAAGTCGACTCATCATGACTAAATATTACTAATAAAGAGCAACAATAAAACCCTCTTTGTTCTGTATCTTAAAATGGTTAGAGGGGCTTGTGATACCAGTAACGACTTTTACTTTCCTGCCAGCTATCATCATCTTGTAGGGGGATAGGTGTCAAAGTCAGTTGACGGCTGTCTAATTTTAGAATTTAACTCTTCATATGTGTGAACTGCTGGTGAGATGCCTCGGGGCAGGAATGCAGGCGACTGTGGTGGTGAAGAGAGAGCTCAGCAAAGCTCTTGTTTTACTGAATTGACCTTTGTTCTGACCCTCACCTAAGGCCATGAGCTCTGGGTAGTGACTGAAAGAATGACAATGTGGATACAAGCGGCCAAAATGAGGTTTCTCCACAGGGTGGCTGGTCTCACTCTCCGTGATAGGATAAGGAGCTCAGTGATCTCGGTATAGAGCCGCTGTTCCTCAACAATGAGAGGAGCCAGTTGAGATGGTTTAGGCACCTGGTAAGGATGCCGTCCCCCCCGCCCGGGCGCCTCCCTTTGGAGGTGTTCTGGGCACAACTGACTGGGAGGAGACCCCAGGGTAGACCCAGGACACACCGGGGTCTACATCTCCCAGATGGCCTCCAGGATGAACTGGAGGAAGTTGCTGGGTAAAAGGTGTCTGGGCTGCTCTGCTTGCCCTGATGCCACTGCAACCCTGGATAGATGAAGGATGGATGAACTATATCCGTATGTATGTTTAGATGCAATAATGGATACATAGAAATATATGAACCTATATATGTTTTCTAGGAGTTTATATATGTGTTACATATTACTTTTCAGTGGCTTGGCTACAGAAATAGAAAATCCAATGAACAAGGTGACCGATTGCAGCTGACGCCTTTCTATCAGCCCTCCTCTCTCACTCAGTCTCTCCCTCCCTCTCTCCTCATCAAGGGCGTTGGAACTGACAAAGCTGAAACAACCGAAAGACAACAATATGTCTGGTAAATGGGATTAATCAAAGAACGAGTCTACAGTCAACTATGTGTGTGTGCACTGTTTCTGTGTTTGTATGCATGCATATATGTGCGTTTGTGTGTGAGAGAGAATGAGAGGGAGTATGAGTGTGGATTAAAGTTCATTTAATCAGTTCATTGATCCGCTAGGCAGTATTAGACCTTGTCCCATTCACAATTCTGCAGCTTTGAACTTTTTGTTTTGTACAAACACACTATGTGTCAAACTGAGCTTTACAGAATACATTTTAAGTGGGATATATGTGATTCCTTTGCCCTGAGCCAGCTTGACCTGTTTCTTTGAATATTTGACTGCTGTCTCTCAAAAAAGAAGAAGAAGAATAAGAATAAGAAGAAAGATGCCTATTTAGCCATATTTAAACCCACCATGTTGTGAGTACGTTGTATGCTCCTTGGCCTGCTGAGACACCAGGACGCCCCAAACATGTTCTCTTTCAACCAGTAAGCTGAAGCTCTCTGTGCAGCTGAAGCAATCTGTCATTCCCTACCAGGCGCCAAGT
>JAXDDX010000001.1:16425000-16465000 GCA_034670405.1 Hoplostethus atlanticus
ATCTCTGTGTCTATTACCTAGCGAGGTACACACACACACACACACACACACACACACACACACACACAGAGAGAGAGAGATAACTGCTGCTACAGGCCTTTTTTAAGGATGAGTGTTGACAAAGATAGATTGAGGTGGAGCTGGTGTGTGTGTGTGTGTGTGTGTGTGTGTGTAAGCCTTAGGCTGTGTCAGCTGAGGCCTGGCATTTATTAAAGATCTCTCCGCTGGGCTTGGAGGACTGAACTGGACTATCTCTCTTCCTCTCTCTCTTCGTCCACCTCCACTTGCCTCTTTCTCTTTCTGCCCCCCCCCCCCTTCTCAAATCTCCACCTTGGTGCTGAGCTCTCTTGCTCCTCTCTCATTTGCTCGCTCCCCTGTTGTCTCTGAAGCATCTGACTGCATCAGTCGCTCGTCCAGTCTGCCTCTCTGTCTCTCTCTGTCTTTCTCTTTCTTCTCACACTCCATCTATATTTAGACCCAACAGTGAGCTGTCACCCCTCCTCTTTCCAAACGCACCTCACCCTGAGAGCCGGTGAACCCCCAACACACACACACTGACGCACACCAACACACTAACACACCCAGATCAAACATCAAAAGAAGCTTGATGATGATCTGTGCTGAGGCTTAAATCAAACCATGTACACCTCGGTACATCAGACGTTTTATAATGGATTTTTAAGTATTTGGCTTCATTGTACATTCAAGAAAAAATGTTCTACACGTGTTGGACAATCTGAGCTGTCACTTACAGCCAAGTTAAACCAATAAATGAGGAAGGGCCGCAAAATGTGCATGGACAAGATTTCTGCAGGGCACTGAGAGACTCCTATTAGGGCAGAATAACAAGAAGCCTCTGAATTAGGGCGTTGGCTCTGTGGCACCTTAGCATGCTAATTACACAAAGACGTGTGTGTGTGTGTGTGTGTGTGCCTGCCCAACAAGGTAGTAATGGTTTCACAGCCACAGGTGGTGTTCAATGTATGATAGTAATTTATTGTGGGTGATTGTGTATCTAGTAGGTTTAAAGTTTCATTGTTGACTCCTAGACATTGACCTTTGGCATGTGACCTGTTTTCTGATTTCTGAAGTCAATTTTTGTCTCTTTGTTATGCCACTCTGGTGAAATATGTTTTCTCTCTACCAATAAAGACATCAAGAGTAACCTTTTTAGCTAGATCGATTGATGGTAAGGCGAGGTAGCGACAGTTTTGTTTTTCTTGACTACAGTCGGATACATCAAACCAGAAGTATCTAATGTGAAGCCATGCAGTGATTGTAGCATTATGCTGAGGCAATACAATCCATCTGTTTACTGAAAAAGAGAGGACACAGGAGGAGAGGGGGAGGGGAGCTGTGATAAAGAGGGAAGGAGAAGGGGAGAGACAGGGGGGAGGAGGAAATGGTGTAAAAGTATTAAAGTGAGAGGAGAGAGAATTTGTTGGGCTCCCGCATTCCAACCAATAGTATGTGAACAGACATGGCCTAAACACAGCGTCCAATCACATGCGAGATAGGCGGTCAGGTGACCACACGGCTGCGTGTTCCTTTGGAGGTGGCCAGCCAGCCGGGTTGCTACGGTAACTGCTTGGTATCCTAGAGACTGGCGAAGGGGCTTATAGAAAACTGAATGGCAAGACACCCAAAGAGAGGGAGAGAGAGAGAGATGGAAAAGAAGAACCCCATCCCATATCTCACACCCTAGAATTTAGACGAGCCAACACACACACACACACACACACACACACAGCTAAATATAAATGTATGTGTATGTGTGCATTAGGGGTCTGTGGCCATTAGAGATAAGAGCTGTTGAATCACATTATCTTATTTTTACAGCTACACACACACACACACACACACACACACACACACACACTTGAACAGAGAGATGCTTGATGAGCCCAGCCTAGATATGCCTGTGTGTGTCTGTGAATCATCTGTCAGTATGTATGTATGCATGCGTGTGTGTATGTGTGTGTGTGCACGTGTGTGTGTGTGTGTGTATGTGTGTGTGTGTGCACGCGTGTGTGTGTGGTGTAGTCTCATGCCTAGAACACATTGGACCACGTTCTGCATCTGCTGCCATTGCTTTAGAAACCCAGCATTGCAACAGCCTGGTCTCCCGCTTCCTTGTTCAGGTCTCTTTAGAGCACGTTTCCAGGTTCCACATGTGATAACATGATATAAGTGTAGGACTTTAGTTTAAGTGATAAGTAATAAGTAAGTAATAACCTATCCCTGATGATCTGTGTCTGTTGTTCATTTGAGACAATAATGAAGTTACATTTGTAAAGGTCAGTGCAGATAGGTAAATGACAATGATAAATGATGCTTCAAAAGGGAGGGGACAAGGTGAACTCCAGGAAGCTGCTACCAGTGGCTAAAGACTGCAGCCCTAACACTAATAAATACCTTTGATACTCGAATTTGATAGTTTGTGAAAATCACACAAAGTCAACCCTGACCACCGAAGACAAAGCCACTGAACCCATTCACCTCACCTGAAATACAAATCAGTTTGATTCGCTTTAACGTTCCCCTTTAATCTGGGGCCTCTTTCAATCACATTTGGTATTGTGTAACACGTGCACACGCACACACACACACACACATTCATAATCATATTTGCTTCAAGGAAGTTTGAGGTGAATTTGGAGTCAAACCTTAAATGACACTGCATAGGCCATTACTGATTGCTACAGCTAACTGATAATTATGACGGTGTGTGTATGTATGTGTGTATGTGTGTGTGTGTTTGTGTGTGTGGAGGGGGAAGTGGTGATTTGTCTATAAGCTATTGGTGATTGTAGATTTTAAAATATTATGTCCAGTTTTATAATGCCACAATTCCATCTCACTCACCTCACTCCCATTGTAATATATGAGAGGAGTGGAATGTGTGTGTGAACAGTGTGTGAACAGTGTGTGACAGCCAATGTCAATGTAAGTCAAAAAAATGTTGGCACTTTCTGGCTTCCACACTAATCTGACCATGATAAACTGTCCAGTGTGTGTGTGTGTGTGTGTGTGTGTGTCAGCACCCCGTGGGCAGAACTTTCTGCAGTACAAGACTAGAAAGCAGCAGCCTGGCTGACTGAGCACTTTGAATTCACACACACACACACACACACACACACACACACACACACACACACACACACACATACACACACACACCATCCTTTTTTTCTTTTTCCCTTGCTCTCCTACTCTCTTCCCTCTCTCCCTCATCCACTCAGCCCATTACTCCCATCTATTGAAGCTGCCTGTTTCTACTCTCTCTCTCTCTGTCAGTAGGCTGAAGAAAAGAGGAGTGAAGAGAAACAGCTATAGATTGAACCCCCCCCCACACACACACACACACTTACAGGGAGAGATAGAAAGACAGTGTTGAGGCATATTACTGTATGCATGAGTGAACTCATACAAGACTACAGCAGAGCGCTCTGGCCTGCTCAAAGAACACAGCAGACCTTATAGAGACATCAACACACAGTCTCTCTCTCTCTCTCTCACTCTCTCTCTTTCTCCATTGCAAGTGCATCCAGCTCATTCTTTCACTTTCTCTCAATTCAATTAAACAATTAAGCCGAAGCAAATGTTACACAAGGGAGGACTAAAAAATCTGAAAAATAAGTAGCCTAACCGTAAATACGCAACGCTTTGTGGTTTTATGTGTGTGTGTGTGTGTGTGTGTGTGTGTGTGTGTGTCTGTGTGTAGGGTACCTCAGTGCAGTACTTCATGACTGAAAGATCTGGGTTGCTGCCTACCTAGCTCCCATAGCCAGACCCTCCACTGCAGAGGGACTATCAGTATCCCTATGAGTGCGAGTTATTGTTAATGTACCGAAAGAAATCGATGCAAGCAGAAACGCTGAAATAATGACAGAGAAACAGAAAACAAATGATTCGTCCACGTTGGATGTAAAAGTAATCCGTTTTGGGTCAGTCTGGGACTGCAAGGGAGGCTCGTTTTACCTCTCAAATTCAAACCCAAAATGCACTGGGCCGACTGTGTAGATTAACGATGTTGCCGAAGCAGGAACGGTGTTAGTATCGGACAGTACAACAAATAAAACACGGCAGACAACAGTAACTGATGTATTAGGTCAAGTAAGCTGCATTAGCAAGTTAACCAGTCCTCACTTTGTCTGTTATTCAGTTGCTGGCCTATGCTCCTTGTTCTTCTCCAAGAAGGATTAATAGATCAAATTTAGTTCAAAGTAGTATTCTTGGTAGCCAGAACTTATTTTGCCGTCTGCATGCTTCCTGCTCTTTTTTAATCACCATCTGCATTCAGTCTCTCTCGTTATCCCTGTTGGAAACCTCTCTCGTTCTATATGCAGCCTCCTAGTTTAGACTTACGAGAAAGGGAGGAATGGAGGAGGAAGGAAATGAGGGTGGATCTAGATAGGGAGGTGAAAAGAGAGAGGGGGGGAGGGAGAGAGATGGGCAGAGGGAGGGATGTTTGGCTGGAGAGAGGGGGAGAGGAATTGAGTTGCGAGAGGATGAAAGGAAGCGGGAGAGAGAGAGAGGAAAGCAGAGAGAGAGGGTGAGAGACAGAGACTGGGAGGGAGAGAGAAAGAGAGTGAACCAACTCTCCATTAAAAGTCCAGACACGCTGGGGCCCATGTTATTATGTCATTGCACAACACGCACACACACACACACACACACACACACACACACACACACACACACACACACAAAGACACGCACACACACACCCTTGAGCCTTTCTCCACTAGCTGATCAATAGAAGCAGCACTTAAGACTGCAGCACAAAGGGAGCACGAGAGGGAACGCGAGGGAGGGGAGGCTTTAGAGCAGGAAGAGGCTCACACACATAAAACATATATCAACTTTTTGGATGCTAGTTTAAAATTGCCACTAGTGAGGACAGTAGCAAAAAATGAGCCGTTGAAAATCCACTACAAGCAGCAGGAGGATATGCAATGAGTCCTTGGGTATAACTTTCCAGGCATTCTACTAAACCATGTGCTCAGCTTTTCATAGCCACGACCTTTAACCTGTATAGCGTTTTGTAAACCCTTTACCAATGCAGTCACAAGACCGTGTTACACTGTAGCTGGTCATTAATGCCTTCAGCAGGCATGCGGATAACCAGGGTCCAAATGAGTGTATGAGGACAAAATGTAAACCTGAGTTGTTGTCAAAACACTCTACAGTACATCACCATCAAACAAGGAGCACCTTTATCATGGGCTTTACTCAGTCCCTCCAGGATGTTGTGATCTTGCGATCGCAAGAATTAACGCAAGTTCAACTAACTGCCGCAATACTTGCAAGAGCTTGCAATTTTGCCAAAACCCTGCAATATTCCTAAACGGTCAAATTGGCACAATGCTTCCACATTAACACTCCTACATGTTACATCAACGCTCTTACATGTTACATCAATGCTCTTACATGTTCGGGAGGTTGTTTTTTTATTTAAATATGCAATTTGCACCGTTTGCTTTCTTGTTATCCTGAGCCTTTGATATAGTTACACACGAGGACAATGCCGGAGTAGCCAATCGGGACAACCGGGACGAATCCCGGTGGGTCTTTGGGCCGGTTGGACGGGCCGCGCCGCGGTGTAGCCTAATCATTTTATAAACTGTTCAAGTTGATTTGCTGCTAACAGGCCGGTGACTAGTTAGATGTGTGTTCTCCGCTCCGGACCTCTTTCTCCTTTTCTCTGTGTCAAACTGGCAGCACTGACAGACCTGACAGATTAGAGCGAGACGGGAACGTGACGGGTCAACTAATGATGTGATGGTGTTACACCATTTACACAGCGACTGCATTAGTGGTGTAGAAAATGTTAATTTTATTACTTTGCGGCAATATTTTGTAAAGCATGCAAGTTGGCTATAAGGTAGCACCGGACACACACCACCCCCCCACTATCGGCATAGACCAACCACTCCTACTTCTATGTCTTCCAGTAAAATGAACTACAAACCGCTCACTCCGCCACCTACTGGCAGGTGCAATAAACCTGGAACTGACCAAATAACTACATGCCACAGTATATTATTAAACAAAACATTGAAGGGATTGGGCAGGTATTAAAAAATATATATTTTTACAGGTGCTACAATGGCAAACTGTAGATACGCTGCATTGCAGCCTAAAGGGAAAAAAAATAATAATATAAAGAAAACTAGGATTAAAAAGGAATGAAAGACAAAGAAAGGCACTAGACAGAGATCATGTGTAGTAAAACTAGTTTTCAGCCAGCGGCCCCAGGAGGTATTAATGTGTGACAATTACTCTATTACTTTAAAAAAACACCTTAAAAAACAGAGTGGGCAGTTTACAATGTTTTGGATAGGATCGGGGGGCTCGAATGTTTCATCAATTCCTGCTGTTTTACCACAAGATGACACGAAAAACATTGCAAATTGCATCGCATTTTTGATAAAAGCCGCTGCAAATTCAATCATTTTGGGCCGCAATAATCAGAAAAAAACTCCGCGAAATCCTGGTGGGACTATTTACTGTAAAAATAGAGAACAACTAGAGCTCTACTGGATTGTCAGGTGAATTTTATGCAAGCTTTGGTTTCCTGAATGTCATTTCGAGGATTGATAATGTTGCCATAATTGCATGCTGTCAGTCAAAAATGAAAAAGAAGAAAAGCTTGGCAATATTGTAATGCACCAACTAGGAAAGCGCCTTACACATGGAAGCGGGTGTGACACTGGATGGACAGATATCTCTGTTGTGGAATGAGTTTGAGTTTGTTCAAACTCAACTTTTCATCGACGAAAAAAAAAAAAATCACATTCAAGCGAGAGCAAAACCTTATTTACGATATTTTATTGCGAAAATGTTATGATTTTTTCCATTTCCATTCATCAATTCAATACATCATAATTTGCAAACAACATTGGAAACCAAGCTAACGTGACATGATCTCGTACTCTCTTCTCGTTTTATCTCACTCTCTTCTTTGCGATAGAGGGATGGAAGAAGGGAAACAGGGAGTGATGGATGGATGTTGATGGAGACATGAGTTAGACGGGACAGAGAGTGGAATGGAGCCAAGGATGGCGAGAGAGTTAGAGGGAAGATGGAAAGATGGAGAGGATGATGGAGGGATGGATGGTTTCCTTTCCATCTCACATGGGCACATGGGAATGGGCCTTATCCCTCCATTCACACACACACACACACACACACACACACACACACACACACACACACACACACAGTTCCCCAAGGGGACACCCCATTTAAGAGTAAATTATTGATGAACAGACAGATGCAGCTTTTTATGAAGTTAATAATTGACGAAAGATGAATTAGAGGGGGAGAGGGAGCATGAGAAAGAGTGAGAGGTGAGGAGGGGCAAAAAACGGGAGAGAGAAGAGGAGAAAAGAGGGGAGAGAGTGAGAAAGAGAAGGAGAGAGGGGGGAGGGAGGGAGTGTAATGACTTTATTTTTTTTTTTACTGTTTTTACCTATTGGTTTATCCTGACCTCAAAATGGAGGCCTGTCTCTTCTTCTCTTCTCCTCTCTTTTCCTCTGTCCACTTC
Organism: Hoplostethus atlanticus; assembly: GCA_034670405.1. NCBI lineage: Eukaryota > Metazoa > Chordata > Actinopteri > Trachichthyiformes > Trachichthyidae > Hoplostethus > Hoplostethus atlanticus. Next base: position 16,432,553 of record JAXDDX010000001.1, read on the forward strand.
ATCCCTCTTCCTCTCCTCTGCTGCCTTTCCCCCTCCTCTTTCCCCAATCCTCCTTTTTTTCCTCTTCTCCTCGTACCCTTCCTCTATTCTGGTTTCTTTCCCTTGTGCCTCTGTTCCTTCTCATCCTCTTCTTCTCTCCCTGCCTCCTCCTCCCACTCTTCTCTTCTCTCCTCATTGTTTTGTTTACAATCCTATGCAAATAGCCTGGACTGGACACACACACACACACACACACACACACACACACACACACACACACACACACACGCACAGCCATGGATGCTCATTTTCTTTAATAAGCAGGATGATGCAATACCTTATAACAAGCAAGCTATCAAGGTGTGTCCACTGTGACCCTGACAGAAATACTGTTTGTGTGTGTGTGTGTGTGTGTGTGTGTACGTCTCTCTCTCTCCCTATACCACTTCTCTCTCTCTCTATCTCTCTCAGGTGTCCTTGTTACCATGGCAACGGCAGACATCAGAATTTATCACCTATCACTTAGAGTGTTCCGTTCTCTCGCAGCTAGAGTGAGAACAAACATACACACGGCCACACACACACACACACACACACACACACACACACTGTCAGGTTGACATGATACTGTCAAACTGTATTGCTGACAGCACATAACTGCAACATTGGTTCAGCATCTTCATATCACCCACACACACACACACACACACACACACACACAGACACACACACAGACACATACAGTACAGTGCTCAAGCTTGGGGAGTCATAATTTACATGTAACACAATTATAAGAATCTGTTTCTTAAAACATGGTTACTAATTTGTTATGAATCCTGGAAGATATAACAGATGAATTGTTTAATGCACTGAATAATTTAGAATACTAATACTACTAATACTAATACTATTAATACTAATACTACTAATACTAATACTGGTATTTAACTTCCATAAAGAGGAATCAATTTGTCTCAAATGTCAGTTTGAGTAGACATATTCTACAGATTTTTAAAGGAAAAGCAATCAAAAGCTAAGGAAGCAGACTAAGCAGTCTACACCACTCTAGTGGGCATTTCATTTGATGTTAATTTTAGCTTATTAGCTTTTAGCTTTTAGCTTAATGGACATCCTCGCATTGGAACTGCTTTTGCATCGTTTGTGAGATCAATGGCAGGCTTGTGCTGTTGGTAAAGAGCTTCTCTAGGATGGACGCTGCAGTGCTAATGGAGGACCGGGTATGCAGCTTAAAGGTATGACAAAGCAAAGCAAGGGGAATCTATGTGTTACGATAGCAAGCTGACGTTTATCACTGTGTGTGTGTGTGTGTGTGGGAATTGGAGTTTGATAATGCTGGCCTTGAGGAGGACAGAAATACAGCTGTATCGACCAAAGACAGGAAGAGAGAAGGGCAGAGAGAGAGACAGAGAGAGAGAGAGAGAGAGAGAGAGAGACTCATCCTGATGATATCTGCTAACCTTCAATTAGCAGCGGTAGTCGGCAGGGCATTGATTAGCCTCTAAATGCCAGTGCAGTGCACACACACAACACACACAACACACACAGATTGTCACAACTAATTTCATAGTGATTATCTGTTCATGGACACTTTTGATAGAAACAGAATCTAAAATAATTTCTCTAATTCTATTGCATCATCAGTGATATCAGGGAACTGTCCAACAAGTCCCCCATCCATTTTCTGTTATTCTTCAGTAAAAAGGGAGAAAAATCATTACTAACCATTGACTAATGCCAAATTCAAAGCTTTATGGACAAAAGGAAAAATGGATGAGAGCAGGAAGTTATTTAAAGCCCCAGGAAACTTGGCTTGAAATAGTAAAAATGAATATATGATATCAAAGTTTAGTGTCTAATTAAGCATCCACAAAAATCTGAGTGAAAATAAACGTTCAGAAATATTACAAAACCTAGTTCAAATGAGTGGGGGGGTTCAGAACAGTGGGGTTGAATTGGGCGTGGTATTTTCTGAGATTTATGACGCAGAGAATTCATTAATCCAATCATTAAAAAATGCACGTCAGTTGTCCCTCCCCCAACAGGTGCAACAGCTTGACAGTTTGACATGGGCGGAGCTATCAATCGTGTCAGGATGTCAATCAAATCCTGATCTGACACGCCTACACAGTCCTGAGAAATGGTCTAAACAGCTAAATGAGCTGTTTTTGAACTAGGTTTTCTAATATTTCTGAAAGTTTATTTTCACTCAGATTTTTGTGGATGCTTAATTAGACACTAAACTTTGATATCATATATTCATTTTTACTATTTCAAGCCAAGTTTCCTGGGGCTTTAAACTGTCATGTTTCTTCTTGCCTAATGTTGTGTCTCTATTTAAATGGGATAGGTACATACCATGGGTACATAGCTGCAGTGTTGGGGAAGCTACTTTGAAAGCATAGCTTTGCAAGCTACCAATTACTTCACACCGGAAGAAGTTGAACTACAGCAAAGCTACCCTAGGGAGAAATCTAGTTTGGTTAACTAAAGATACTTAGAAAAAGTAGTTCAAACTACTTTGTAAAAAATAATGATGAAATTGACAATGTACATGTGATACGAAATATACAAAACAACAATACAAAATATAATACAAAAAAGTCACATGCCAGCAAAAAATGCCACTCAGTTGAGTTTATTGCAAAAAGTGCCCACTTGTTCACAGGTCATACAGAAACCAAAAAAATAAAATACCCCACTATTCATGGGAAAGTGCAAGAAATGTCAGCTTTGGTTTTGTATCCAATGTCCAGGTGGGGGTATTGCACCAAGCAGGATTACTCAGTTAGCCAGGTAACGTCTAAAATAGCATGCAACAACTTCTCTGAACATTTGTTAATACATAGCAATAAACTGGTGATTCTTCCTCTAGGCTGAGATTCGGGAGGTTTATCCATGATGACGGTGTTCGCTGTGTGAGCACTGAGCGACGCCCGCCCTTTTGCACATGCACCACACAAAGGTCAAGTGTGTGGTGGTGGCTGCCTGACGAATGCATTGCCTATAGGCATGCCTTCACAGCGGTCAGGATGGAAGAAAAAGGGGGCGGGGCTGGTCAAAGGGGGTTCAATTACAGTAGAGAAGCAATGGTAACCACGCAGGCTCACTACTGGGGTTCCGCAAGGCTCGGTTCTAGGCTCTCTCCTCTTTTCCCTCTACACAACATCTCTTGGTTCTGTTATCCATTCACACGACTTTTCCTACCACTGCTATGCAGATGACACCCAGCTGATCCTGTCATTTCCCCCCTCTGACACACAAGTGGAGGCACGCATTGCTGCGTGTCTGGCAGACATCTCGGAGTGGATGTCGATGCACCACCTGAAGCTCAACCTGGACAAAACTGAGCTGATGTTCCTCCCGGGGAAGGGCTGTCCGCACCGAGACCTGGCCATCACCATTGATAATGCTGTGGTGACGTCAACTCGGACTGCGAGGAATCTGGGTGTGACCCTGGACGACCAACTGTCGTTCTCGGCAAACATCGCATCAGTGACACGCTCCTGCAGATTCCTCCTCTACAACATCAGGAGGATTCGCCCCTTCCTCACTGACAAGGCAGCGCAGGTGCTCATCCAGGCTCTTGTCATCTCCCGCCTGGACTACTGCAACTCCCTCCTTGCTGGTGCCCCGGCGTTTGCCATCAGACCTCTGGAGCTTGTTCAGAAAGCTGCAGCTCGTCTGGTGTTCAACCGCCCCAAGTTCTCCCATACAACTACCCTTCTCCGTTCTCTACACTGGCTCCCTGTAGCGGCTCGCATCCAGTTCAAGACCCTGGTGCTAGCCTATAGGGCAGTGAAAGGAACAGCTCCTTCTTACCTCCAGGCTATGGTCAAGCCCTACACCCCCCACCGACCACTTCGCTCTGCTGCCTCGAGGCGACGGGTTGCCCCGTCGCTCAGAGGTCCCTGCGGCCGATCTACACGGTCACGGCTCTTCTCTGTCCTGGCCCCGCAGTGGTGGAATGAACTCCCCACTGATGTCAGGACAGCAGAGTCGCTGCCCATCTTTCGCTGCAGGCTGAAAACCCACCTCTTCAGGAAACACTACCCTGACTCTTCCCCTTAGCCATGCCTATTTGTCGTCAATAATGTGTCTGAGCTCTTGTTTATTGGCTCTTGTTCATTTGATACACTTATTTGTCTTAGCTCTTGCTTATTTGGTTCACTTATTTGTCTTAGCTCTTGTTTATTTGATTCTCTTATTTGTCTCATTTGTTTAAGATATAGTAGGTTGCTAACTTATTGCACTCTTAACTTAACACTAGTTATGCTCTTAGTTGCTTGTTTAGGAAGGAAATGCACTTACGATTTCTGGTGACTAGTAGTTTTCTTGCCTACCTATGTTGAATGCACTTATTGTAAGTCGCTTTGGATAAAAGCGTCTGCTAAATGACTGTAATGTAATGTAAAATAAAAATAAAAAATCATTCCTTTCCTTTTATGGCCCAAAATTGTTTGTAGTTTCACAAAAAAAAATCCAAAAAAGTAATTGAACTACTTGAATCACTATGCAAAGATGAATGTAGTTGAACTACCAGCAAGCTACTGCAAAATGTAGTTAAACTACTAGTTTAATTACATGTAGTTCACTACTCCCCAACACTGCATAGCTGAATGCTCTAGACTAGAGTGTAATATAAGGCTACCATGTATTTCAAATACATGCATTAGAAATACTGCCCAACTGTGTCTGAGTCCTTGTCTGGATTTTGCTTCCTTTCAAGTTTTTCTCAATCGTTCTGTCTGTGTCACATTCAGCCTTTGTTCATCTTCTCTTTGTCTTTTGTATCAGCATTTCTGCTTCTCCCTCTTGTTCTCCAGCTATCTGTCTGGCTGTAGGAGTAAATAGTGTTCTCCAACAAACAGAATTAACTGCATGCTGACTGAGTTGGTCTGTATGTATGTGTGTGTGTGTGTGTGTGTGTGTGTGTGTGTGTGTGTGCGTGTGTGTGTCATCATTTGCATGCCTGTAGCAATACATCAAGACTGCATGTCATATACAGATGCGCCTGTCCTTGTGTTTGGACTGTGTCATCACTGAGTACGTGTATGTGGTAACGTGTGTGCATATAGCTGTAGATCAGTGTAGGCTGGGCCTAACAGGAAAACAACTCAGTCAGAGCTTCATTACCTGGTCAGCTACACAGCACCATGGCCAAACACCCATACAATATACTGACAGACAGACAGACAGACAGACAGACAGACAGACAGACAGACAGACAGACAGACAGACAGGCATGCGCCAGGCATGCCATGCAAACACTGTGAATCTACGTGGTGATGCACTGCTACATACTACATACAGAGGATAGACAGTCAGGTAGAGAACCTGAGAGAGAGCGACAGAAAGACAGAGAGACACATTTAACCTGAGGTTTGAAGATCATTGCTCCTATCTGACAACACAAGAGCAATGTAGTCACTGAAACACCCCTCTGAGTTGGTATAACCCATTCGGCTCATCGATACTGAGAGGACGGGCTGTCCCTTGAATAACAAAGTAGACTACCGTTTCAGGGAGAGTGTGTGTGTGTGTGTGTGTGTGTGTGTGTGTGTGTGCGTGCATGTACATTTTACTTTCTGAATAAGCTTTGATCCAGAATCGTAACGACTGTGGACGCTGAAAAAAATATTCTCTGCAAGCAATTGCTTGCCATTTTTGAGCTGGTAAATAAAGTCTGTTAAACAACAGCATGGATAGACAAGTTTTTTTTACCTACCTGACAGACCCCCAATCTGTCTCCACACACACATAAACACACTGCCACACCACCCACGGTGCTAGAACGTATATACTGTACATACATATAAACATTGTCACAAGCAGAGAGGGGCAGAATGGAGAATATCAACTAAGTGGAAGAGTTGTCAAGCAGACCTGCAGGCTACACAGAAGACCTCTTGGATGGGTGACGCTGGCACACACACACACACACACACACACACACACACAGAGAGAGCTGTTGCAGCCGTCTTGCTCTGCCAAATGCCTGGTTTCTAAATAAGAGGCAGTCATCAAATATAGATTCAAATGTCCTTCATAATTTACATCTACAAGGCACAGCAGCTTTCATAGGCTGCTCTGATGGGACACACACACACACACACACACACACACACACACACACACACACATTATTTATTTCCATTACCCTGTTCCTGTCTGTGTAGGGGGAAATGCAGACATCATAGAGCATGGAAAACTAGGACAACTCAATAAAAGGGAAAAAGGGAATGAAGCAGATGGAGAGGGAGACAGAAACGGAAACTCCTGGTTCCACTCCTTCATCAGGTATTACCAGGTCTCTCTCTCCATCCATCCTCCTACTATCTTTCCACCTCTTCCTCCCTTGTTGAACCCCTTATTTTAGACTATATCGACTCACTCCTTTTCCCCTCCTTTCCATCTGTCTTCCTCTCCCACTTCCTCCTTCAAAATTCAAATCTACGATTCCTCCCTCACAATCTGCTCCCCTCCCCAATCTCCTTCCATCCCATCTTCCCTTTCGATTCTTTGCTCCCTCACTTTCTCTCTCCTCGTGCTAGGGTCGAAAACCACTGTGCTATTAAATTCATGATGTTGTCCTGTTTTTCCAGTTCGATAACTTTGATAGTATCTTCTGTTCATTAGAAACAGTGTTGCCAAAGCAGTATACAAAAGTACAACTGTAGAGGTTCAAAACATCGTCATTTTGATGTCCAACATGGTTCCTCTTTCCCTCCATCTTTGCATTTGTTTTTTTCCATTTTGCCTTTATTTGACATTGGAGAGATTGGGGAAAACGTGAAGGGGGATGACATGCCGGATTCAAACCCGGGATGTGGAAGCACCAAATGCTGGTCAAATTTGTCCTTGGAGGATAAATCAAGAAAGGTCACCTGCCACACTAGCTGTTAGTTTTTGAGACGATACTGTTTGAATGCCTTGGCTGTATAAAATCGCCTGTATAAAATTCTCAAACTTTGTCCTTGCTGGCCACCCTACACTCTCTCTGACCATCAGTCAAAGCAAAACAAAGATTCAAAATGCTCTAATTGTACTTTAAAATGAACGAACAGTACCTGATACTCCACACGTACATCTTTAGTTTACCTGAGCTAAAAAGTTCATTTTGGACACTGGCCTTAACCAACTGATCCCCCAGGCCACCCGCCTCCATATTACTTCATGCCGTCCTCCTATCCTCTCTCCTTCCCTCCCTTGTCATGATGCCGTCTATCTTTAGATGGGCGTAATTAACAGGCAGCCAGGCTTGGTACAGCACAGAGCAGCACAAGATGACGTGTTAATCATATATCCAGGTATCTATCTTTAGTCAGGCCTAATTACCAGCCACAGCAGACTGAACCTCTGGCCAGTACAGTATGGATTATAGTACAGTATTCTACCAGAGAGCTGCCAGAGTGATGTGTTAATTATATCAGTGTCTATCTTTAGACAAGCATAATTAACAGGCTCGTTTTGAACATGTCAGCGTTAGTTACTGGATACGAGGAGAGCCAAACGGCAAAAATAATGTATAACAATTTGTATTTTCTCATATTTTTTTGTATCAAAATCCGATTACTTTTACTTCCTGGTACATGGCATATCTTTAGTGGTTACTTCATGGCCTACATATTCCAACCAATGGTACCATCACAGATTTTTGAACGACCTCCCCCTCAGAGTAGCAACATGGTACCTTTTTTTTGAGACACCATGGTTGACTGACATTATGCCCCCCCCCCCCCAACATCCTGCTTCAAATATGTCAAAGTGCAATAATAAAGTAAAAAAAAACCACAGAGCAGAACACTGTGATGTGTTAATCATATTGGAGGATATATTGGGAAGACAGCCGCCCTGACACTTCATCTGCACAACTGGTTTTAAATTGCCATGGATGCATATGTTGTTATTTTATTTCTTTTTATTTTAATTATATATATTTATTTATTATTAGATCGGATGTTAGTATATTACATATTATATCTAAAATTACCTACAGTATTTTCTAGTTCTAAAGAGTGTACATCATTTTCTATTTCATGTATTTTGAGCACGCCGAAGAACTTAATCATGCTTACTATTGATCTTTTGTGCCCAAAGACTTGAAAACCACCGAACAGTCAGTAAAAGTCAAGAGATAACTATGAAACGGGAGACAGGAGAATCGGAGATGTGAGGTTTTTTGTCTGCGAGTGATGATATGTTAATCGTATAGGCAGGTGTCTATTTTTAGCCTGGCCTAATTAGCAGCCCCAGCAGTTGGCTGACAGACTGAACACAGAACAGAGAAGAATTCAGGCACAACAACACGAAAGAACATCACTATAAAAATGTCTGAAGTGCATTATGTAGACATACTGGACCCCAGCAGCACTCTCACTTCACTTTTGCCCAAAATCCAGTTTGTTTTTAAAAACACACGGGGTGTCACTGACTTCACTCACTGTTGTCGACGGGATGGATGCAAAGCAAAGCTGCCATACAAAGCAGGATGGGCATAAAGTCATGATGCAGCCCACAAAACAATGCGCTCATGGATTTCAACACACACTGGTTTCACTTTAAAATGTTAGCAGATGCTATCGAGTCATTTATCAGGTGGTTGAAGGACAAATGTAGATTTATTTTTCCCCATAATAAAACGTGAAGAAAGTGAAGAATCATAACAGACTAAAATGTAAAATGCCAGTGTATCCTTTTATGATTAGGAAAGGCCCAGCCTACTATGGTTCAGCTTAGCATTGATATAGAAAATAAAACACAACAACCTCCTGTTTTGATATTAATAGGTCTTTAAAGTATAAAAAACACATCAGAGCAGAAGATTGTTGCGCTAGTAGCGAAACCTAACACACTAATCCAAATCTAATGCCTTGATCACCTGTTGTAACTGTTAACCTCTTGTTCCTATGGGGTTTTTTGTCTGAACTATAATGATCCACAATCAGGCAGTAGTGCATCATTTACTGCTTTTTGCTGCTACACCGCCATCTTGACTCTCATGTTGATACAATACTGCTGAGTGGTTGAACTCACTGCCGGCTCTTGGGACTAGCATACCCAAAGTGCCACCGATGTGTCAGGAATAAGCTACAGTACAGTACATTTTTTGTGTTGTTTGTTAAATCACGTTGTGTTCATCTATTGTTATGCCTTTGATGAGGGTCAGACCACATTTTAGGAGCCATTTACAGGTAATTCAAAGGAGTTTACAAACTTTTGCTCACAACTGTGCATTTGTGTGTGTGTGTGTGTGTGTGTGTGTGTGTGTGTGTGTGTGTACAGTATACATTATATCTGTAATTTGCACTGACGAGCGCAAATGATGACATTTGGCTGCTTTGCAGGGGCATGAAAATGACATTAAAACAGGGGGTTTGATCAACTTGGTCCATTCTGAGAAAAACACACACACACACACACACAAGCACACAGTGGTATAGCTGCAGTGTGTCGATGTGTCACATCCTGAGGACAATCTCTTTCTTTCATCCATCACTCTCCTCATCACTCTCTACACTCAAGGGAGAATATTTCATGTCCCATGTCTCTCTCACTCTCTCTCTCTCTTTGTCTCTCAACTCTCTCTCTCTCTCTCTCTGTCTCTGTCTGAGGGGAATATCTTCCATGTTCTCTCTCTCTCTCAGCACCTGAGAACCCAGTCCCTAAGGTAGGCTGTGCTCTAGAGAGAGCCCACACACACACACACACACACACACACACACACAGATAAACACAGGCCAGTTGCCCTCATGACTGCATCAACGCAAGCCCACATCAAAGTGGGTGTGAGTCACTGACATAAACATCAACAAAACAATTCATTTCATCACGCAACAACCACAATAGTCTATTACCTATTCTCTCCTCTTGTCTCTGTCCTATTCCAGTCTGTTCTTCTCTTTAAATCTACTCTATTTTTCACTCTATCCTGATTGTATTGCCTTGTCTATTCTATTTTATTCTATTGTACTACTGGTCTTGCAGAGGTTCCATCTTCATACTGTATATAGAGAGCAAAAAGCAAAAGAAAGACACACGCACGCACGCACGCACACGCACACACACACACACACACACACACACACACACACACACACACACCTATTATCACTGCCATGATGACATCTCTCATCCTCCACCATATGTGTGACCCAGCACTGTTGTTAAAAGCCAAGGCAACAATAGACATTCACAGCCTCACATAAAAAGATACACTTCTACCCTTCACTATCTCCCTTTTCCTCTGTCTGTCTTTCTCTCTCCAGAACATTCTTTTCTCTCAGTATGAAACTTATCTACTACTTATCTTATCTACTGCTTAACTGTCACAGCTTTATTATAACACTTCACATTCATGCACACACCTACAACCCGTAGTTGTTATCATCAGCTCTGCAGGAGTATGATTCACACTACATCTGGAAGAAGACTGCATTGAATTTGCTCTGTATTTTATGAAAAAAATAACACCTTTCTGTCTCACTCTGTCTCCTTATCTCTATCTCAAAAATGTGTGGCTATCAGGATGAAAGTCTCGCTATTTTTCTCCTCCTTTCTTCATTTTGGAGAAGGAGGGCTGCTTTTCAGTGTTTGAATTTTGGAAATATGTGGTTTTCCTCTGACGGCAGTGCTTAGTAAACCAGTAAACCATAGTGATTCGTGGCCTTGGTAACCGGGGGCAACAGCAGCAAGGCATCATGGTCCTGTTCTTAGCGGTGCGGTGTTGGGGCTTGGCGCGGTGAGACCATGTGCCTGTCATATGATGCTGGCAGCGCCAGTCTGGCAAAGCACAGTGAGGAGGTTAGCAAGCTAGAGGCAATGTGTGTGCCTGTGCGTGTGTGTGTGTGTCTGTAGTGGTTTGTTAGAAGGCCAGAGGGTGAGATATGGAGCGCTGGTAAAGAGCTAGTTGTGAGTGTGAGTGTGTATGTGTGCGCTCACACGCATCTGTGTGTGTGTGTACATTTGTATTGCCCTCCCCTGAAGGCCCTACTCTGAGCCTTTCTGATGTAATGTGCTCTGACGTGTTTTGCAGGCTTTACTTTCTATCTAAAAGGCACTGCGTACACGTACACACACACACACACACACACACACACACACACACACACACACACACATACACACACACACACACACACACACACACAGGGAGGAGAACAGGCAATGGAATGGGACAGTGTAGCTAAATGGAATCAAAAACACATTGACTGTAATATCCACACCATTTATGAGTGTGTGTGTGTGTGTCACATGACCTGTTGATCAGAGACTAAAGATATCAATAACTATAGCAACGTTATAGTCATGACCATAAACTAGCCAATCATATCTCATCTCAGTAGGAATAGCTTCCTGATTACCAGTCAAGGTTGGGGGTTAACATGAACAACATGTGGTGAGCGCTACTGAAGGGCCTGCACTTTGACCACTTCTCTCTCCCTCTCTTTTTCTTTCTTTCTTTCTCCCTTGCTCCCTCTCTCTCTCTCAATCCCTTCCTCCTTCCCTCTAATACTCAGCTTGAGTAATAATCCATCCCACCATCCACCCATGCCAGCAACTATCCATCCTGCTGAAGTGTCCTTGAGCAAGACACTGAATCCCTTTCAGCTCCAGTGGTGCTGATCTGTAGCTGACCCTGACCTCTGACCTCTGACCTCCCTGTGGAGGGGGGGGCAAGCTGAAAGATAATTTCCCTACAGGGTTCAATAAAGTATCACAATATCAATTATCCAGCCCTCCCTCTCTCTATCCATCAATCCAGCAAACTATGCAAGCCATGATCCTTACCAACTCAGGGCAGAAGCACAGAGGTCAGAGGAGCAGGCTAGGTTGCCGGTTGGAATATCCGGACCGGCTGGGAAAGGGTGGGTGGGGAAGGTGATGAGTAATGTTCTCCCCTCCCTCAACAGCTACTGTGAAGGTGCCCTTAAGCAAGGCACATACCCCGCCAACTGCTCCAGTGGAGCTGCTCAGTGGCCAGCAGTAGAAGGCTGTGGTTGTACTGGGCAGCTCCCAGTTGTGAACGTGTGTTACTGTATCGATGTGAAGCATGCCGTCGCTGGAAAAGAGCAAGCGTGCTCAGTCGACTAAATAAAGGTTTAAAAAAAAGGCACACATGGCACAATCAACCACAACAGACCAACAGCACAAAACCTCAGTTTATATGCATACTGACAAAGTGACACAGAAAAACAGATCTCAGGTAGGGGATCATGGTCCTGTTGCTAGGATACGGTTCATTTCTCTGCTGAGAAGATCTCACTTTAATGATAGAAACCCTTGTTTCGTTTTCTCTCTATTCGCTCTCTCCGCTTTGCTATATTTATCTCTATCGCTCTCCCCCCTGTATGTGCACACACACACACACACACACACACACACACACACACACACACACTTAGTCTTGAATTAGGCAGCTACAGTAACCCTGAGCCTAATGACCTCTAATTACCAGGGGGCGGGATTAATGGTTAATGCTTGACGATTGACATTTCATGTCTTGATGAACCAATCAAGCTAACAAATCAGGCAGCTCATATAGAGCTGAGGCGTTATTGATCTATTGGATTTGATAGGCTGAATAGAATGGGTTGATGGGTTCATGAGCGTAGGGAAGGAGAGAAAGATCTAATATGAACAGATTAAAAGACAGGAGGTGAGGGGAGGGAAGAACAGGAAGGAAGGAAGATGAGAGGAGATACAAGAGTAAAAGGGGAAGAGGAGAGGTGAGGAGAGGAGAGGTGAAGCAATGAGACGAGGACGGAAGTGATGAAGAGAGACAAGCACAGAAGAAAGGAAAACAGGAGAGGAGAGAAGAATAAAGGAGATGAGACGAAAGGAGAGGATGAGACGAAGGGAGGAGGCTGAAAATAACAAAGGAGGAGGAGAGAAGAGAGGATAGAGAGAGAGAGAGAGAGAGAGAGAGGAGAGGGGAGATCAAAGAGAGCTCAGCACTGCGGGAAGGTGGCAGATTGACACACACTTCAAACACGCACACACACACTCAAAAACACACAGAAATGCACACTTCAAACATGTGTGTGTGTGTGTGTGTGTGTGTGTGTGTGTGTGTGTGTGTGTGTGAAGGGGAGGCTCAGTCCATACACTGACCTTTTTTAACCTGGCTTGAAGGAATCCATACTGTCACACACACACGCACGCACAAACAAATACACACTTAACAGCTTCAAAGTTTCACATACACTCGTCAATAACCTCACATGTCTGTGTCACATAAATGTGGACTTACGCGTCACACACACACACACACACACACACAGATACTTTCCACACACACTATACACAGCTGTAGTGTAGTATAGCCATGCTCTGTTATGATGACTAAGCCCCGCTGAGGCCAAATGTCAGATGCAACATAGTTCATCTTCAACGCTTTGATATGCAGTTCATGGATATGGGTCAAATGTCATTGATCCGTTTCCTATTTCCCGCTGCCAATCATACATGTTTACTAATGTCATCTGTGGTTTGCAGTAGCAATACTTCTGCTTAAATCAGGTCAGGATATCAGAAAATAGCTGTTTGATCCACTTTCAATAGCCCGGTTTTGATGAGCCCGGGTCCCAGGGCGTGTCCCAGCAGTGCGTCTAGTTAGACTGCAAAGAAAACCGAGTCAACACACAGTAGTATTTCTGTGCGACATCTTGCATGAATGAAAATGGTTCTTTAAGGCTTGTGGGGGTTTGCATGTGTAAAGATAATGTCAGGAGTCTTGTTTCTGGCCGTCTCTGACCGCCCCTCACCAGCTTGCTTCAAAACATGCTTCAAAAAGCCAGGGCAAGTTAAAAGGAAAATATAGGAGGGGACTGTCCTACCTAAGGGCCTCCACTTACTTCTACACCTATGTGTGTCTGTGTATGTGTCATTTCTTTTTTGTTCTTTAATGAGCAGAGGGAGTGTTATCATCAAAGGGGCGTTGCTCATATACCCACACCTTGGAATACACACACACACACACACACACACACTAACCCAAGAGGATAACTAGCTGGTTTGCACAACACCCAGCGACCTGTCTGCCACCTCCACTCTCTCTCTCCTTCTACCCCTCAACCTCTATCCCTCCTTTCTTCCCTACCCCTCTCTCCCTGTCCCAGTCCATAGAGACACCCAGTGTTTTTCTGATGTGAGCTGTTTGTGTGTGTGTGTGTGTGTGTGTGTGTACAGCAGAGTAACAGCTGCGGCCTTAATTTCCTTCTCCTCACCAGTCCTTCCATCTTATAGTGTCTCTTTTACACCACAATAACACCAATCGTAATGGTGCTGATGATAATAACAACAATAATAATGGAAATAATATTAATAAAGTCCAGGAATTGACGAGATTGGTAGCAAATGTTGCAAAATGTGAGTGTTAAAATGCATGTCTGATGAAACAAACTGTTGCAGTTGTATATGGTGCCATTGTCCTTTTATAGCTCACAGGTCCATGGCAGTTATACTAGAAAAGCTGGTGATTATGGTTTATTTTACATGTAATCATATGTTCAGATATAAAAATTCTCAACCTCCACTAGAATTATCTGAATTGGAAACCCTGATGGATCACTGGGTGAAGTTACATATAGCAAATACTTGCAGTGTCTGAATCTGAGCTTTTTTCACGACATCTCTCTCATGTCTCCCATCTTTCCTGTCTTTCTCCACAGTATCGTCTACATTCGGATAATTCGGAAGCGCTGCAATCTTTGTTAATTGAAAGGAAGCAGGGTTCCCACACTCAAGGACTTTTCAGTGACTTCCAAGGTCTTCGTTGGTGAAATTCAGTGACATCTTAGAGGGCTTTTTTGAAGTCAAGAAATCCTGGTGAAGTCATTCATTTCAAAACTGCTGCTATATATATATATGTGTGTGTGTGTGTGTGTGTTCCTACGATGGGGAGAGGTCTAGAGAGCTGCTGAAAGTACTTCCATCATCCATTCATTTTCAAAAACTTTCAAGGCCTTATTTAAAATGTACTAAAATCCACAAATTTTCAAGGATTCAAGGAACCCTGAGAACGTTTTCTACGGTGGCTTTTTAGGAGGATGGAGGCATGATACAGTATAATGCAAAGTACCTCGAGTAATTCAAATGACTATAGCTGTATTTGCAAGAAATGAGGAAATGTTGAGCAGCGAGACTTCCACTCAACCACAGTGATGATCACCTTAGTTAATCTCCAATGTGTGCATGCCTGTGTGTGTGTGTGTGTGCGTGTGTGTGTGTCTCTTCCGTTGGCACCATTTGCTTGCTCTATCTCTGACTTTATCTGTTCCTGCAAGCAGGCCTAACAACATGCAAACAAATGCACACACACACACACACACACGCACACACACATGCGCAAACACACCTCAGACATACGCTAAGCTCGCATGCGCACACATATTGTCAAGCTGGGCTGTTTTTACCCAAAGAATTGTATGGATGCACTGAAGCAATTAGTGTGAGAAAATTTAGCTAAAGGGCAATGCATCAGAAACACACACGCACACACACACACAGAAACACCATGTGTCACACTAGCTATCGCCCAAGGCTCGCTATTAAGATTCACTGAAGTACACTGTAGAGCTATTCAGAGGAGTTGGTACACACTGTACTAGATATTGAAGGCAGTTCTTCACAACCAGTATAGCTGATGGTGTGCTTGTGCCCACTGCCCTGGGAAATGTTAAGATAATTAATGTCAATAACAATAATAATTCATATCTAAAACAAATGAAGGTACTTTTTAAAGGACAGTAGATAAATTAAATCCTTGGCTGACAAAATGATAACAATTTACAGACTGAACCTCTATAGATTTAGATTATTTTTCTCCCTAAATGGATTTTATTTTAACCTGTAATCAAACCTTCTCCTACAGGTTAACCTGAGGATTCATACAGCAGTGACAATGCAAGGTCTATTTCAAGCCAGTTGTCATTGAGTGTGTGTGTTTGTGTCACACTGCCCTTGGACACGGGCTTGCGGAATGTGTTGAGAGGAAGGCAAAACACTAGGTCGCCATAGCAACTAGCCAGGGCCAGAGAAACAGACAGGGATGAGGAGGGAGAGAGAGAGAAGAAAGAAAGAAAGAAAGAGACAGAAGAGCTCCAATGAAATGCTTCACGCCTCAAAAAATGAGGTGTGAGCCAGATGGACAGATTGAGGAGGAAGGAGAGAGAGAGAGAGATTTTCATATCCAAAGCTATCGTCATCCTGTGTTAATAGCCTCCCCAAGTCTCTACATTGTAGCCTGAATAAAATACTTGTCGGTTGGTAACCTACTATAAATTCTGCTCCATTAACTGCTTGCTTGTTTCAGTCCCTGGGTGTCAAAAACATCATTTTGAAACTGTAGCGCTGCAGAAATACATTTGAAAACTGTCATCTCTTGAATCCACATTTGTTGGGTTTAATTTCAAAACAATATTGAAACAATGTGGAACAACAGTGCAACCTGATGCTCATTATTTCAAAAACTCAAGATTTTGTTTTCCTTTGCCATTATATTTTCTCTATATCAGTCTGACAGCATGTGTCCAGTATAATTTGGTGTAATTATGAGAAACAAACATAGGTAGGAAGGTAGCAGGCATACAGTATAATAGATATTAGCAGGACTACCCAGACGTGTGTGTACCTTATCACATGATATCTGATCGGGTCGCTCAGTTTCCATGGTGATCTTTTGAATGTTTTGTTTATTCATGTGTACAGGAATATTCATTGCCGGGATATGAAAGTGCAAAGAATAGGACCTATTTTTTAGCTATTACCTGGAATATGTTTTTCACGTAAACACTCAATATGTTCTCCTCCCTAGCTGGCCTACCAGGGTCCAGGGACAACTCGGATGCTCATGAAACAACATCCTCGTTGTTTATTTGAAACTGTAGCCCGCCTCAGTGGCTCTTGTTGGTTAGCCGATGTGCTCTGGTGTTTTGTGAACTGAGAACAGGTGTGTCTTCAGATTTCGTTCAAATGTAACATTAAAGTCATAGATTTACGGTACAGACACGTAATTCAAATGTAATGAAACCAGCTTATGATCATATGTTCTCCCCGTCGACGTGGAGCCTGTATTATCATATTAGGCTTTGTGTGACATGTGATGGTAAATGGGAGGCAAATCATTTCTCTTGGCAATGAGATGGGGAATTAATCACAGAAATGTTTTTTTGGGGGGGAAACTGAGTGCCATGAAAAGATGTCTGAGCTGTCTGTGGCTTGCATTGTTTGTTCCTGTACACCAATGAGCAAACCAATTAGACCCATAGTGGGAAATAGGAGGATGTGCTTTTCTTTACTAAAAATGTGCTCTCTCATTTCCGTCTTTTTCATATTCTTTCCATTCTACATATCCTACTTTTCCTTTCCAATCCTCTATTCTTTTCGCAGTGAGATCCACTCCTCCATTTGAGTGTCTGGGCCACTCCCTACGGTTGTTTTCTTCTTCCTGTTTCTGCAGCTCAATCCCTCCATCACATGGATTGAGGGGGACCTCTGTCACCTCACTGATGACCCCCCCCCCCAACACACCGGTTGCCTCTTTCCCTCAATGACTCTACGGCGACAATGATACATTATGCCTAGGGCCATCTCTTCACCTCTGCTCTGCTGACTAGAAATACAATACCAAACTATGTTAAACACACACACACACACACACACACACACACACACACACACACAGATATCATATCCTAATCAATAAGTGTATTGCTATTTCAGCCCTCTGCTCTCAGAGTATCAATCGCTTCATTGTGATTAGAAATATATTGGGCCTTTGGTTAAGGTTACAGCCACTGATATGTGTGAGTGTGTATGTGTGTGTGTGTGTGAGTGAGTGTGTGTGTGACACACAGGTACAACACAACCTGCTACTACATATGAACCTGTGACTTCCAGCAGGGTCATACAGCGTCAGCTAGTTGGACCTTGGCAAACTAAGTCAGCCGCAATAGTCAGTCAAGACTGTGTTCACTTTCCATCATCATCATCATCATCTTCATCATCATAATCATCATCACCAGCATCATCATTAGCAGCAGCATCATCATCGTCACCATAATATTGTATATAGCATATATTAAATATAGTACTGTGCACAAGTCTTAGGCACATGTAAAAGAAAATCATAAAGTGAAGATGCTTTCAAATAAATATTTTTTTTAAATAATGAAAACATTTACTATAAAGAGCAGTAATGTAAAACACTAATGCGGAAAACCAAAAATAAACATCTAAGACCAAATGGATATAAAACATCTAGAGTGCCTAAGACTTTTGCACAGTACTGTATGTACTGTATGTACATACATTCATTCATTCTTGACTGCTTCTGGTGTTGAAATCATCAGTTGTGTGTATATATTTATATTAACCCCATTTCCTAAAATCTTGTTTACACTATATTGTTTGCTTGTTTGTTTATTTGAATTTTCTTTGCTGTATCCTATTACTATTTACTGCTGCATTAATCCAAAACTAACGCAAAAAACTATACCATCATAATCATCATCTTTTTCATCATGAGTGTATTATGCTCTTTCTGTTACTTGCATCTCTAACTGACATTTTGCCATTGCTCTGTCGAGATAGAACTGATGCCTGATGGATTAGACCCATAATCCTCAACCAGTGTATCATAGTGAACTTGTACGCTTTAGGATTTAGAGAACTTAAACAGGACTAACTTGGAATGGCGCTAAGGGATTTTGACACCAGTTTGACAGGGTTTCCATTAGACCCCAGCCCGTGGATGGTGAAGACAGTTTAATACAAAGCCATGGTGACAAGTACTAGTCACTCAGTAACAGCTTGTCAAAGTTCCTGCTCATATTAAAGCCAAACAAGAAAGAAAATAACTTCATAAACCTTTAAAACACTTAGTTTCACTTCTTCTATAAAACAAACTTTTTTTTGGCCTTGTCCTTGCAGCTCTTTGTATAACCCCTACTAGTACTCTCACAAAATGTTTTGTGAGGCATTTGCAAACAATTGATAAGCTGTCACTGCCTTAAAAATGATGATAACCACTTGTTTAGGACAATACCCAAACACAGAAAAACACAACTAGAGCTATAGGGTTTGTACCACCACTACACTCCCACATCATGCTGCGTAAACACATAGCTGTCGAATGCTGAATGAACAACTTATGAACGCATGAATACATCAACCACTCACTGTGTACATTGACTAACTGCATGCTGGAGGTGTTCATTAACCAGCTAATGTGGACAGAATCTGCTAATCACAGTGGTGTGCGTCTGTTTCATAGTCCTTGAATCATGCGCTGCCTGTGGGCCCATAACACGGTGACTGCACAGGGTGTGTGTCCTCCGCATCGCTACAGTTCTCCACCTGAACGTCTTTGATGAACAACTGAATTAGATATCGACTGTCTAGTGTTCACAGATACAACGTAGCCTTGCTAACAGGTCATTGGTTTCATGGAGTTATAGTAGATTCCTCAAGAAGTAAGAGAAGTAAGCAGGTTCAGGCGCATGCACATCTTTTCATGCACAAATGATGATCTGTGCATTTCCTGGTTAATATACAGTATGTGGAAAACAGGGACGCTCTCTCACCATCTTTGAGTTCCCCTGTGTATGCACAAAATTGGAAACATTCAGTCATCAGATTTATAAAACTAAAACTGTGCGGACGTGCACGAGCCACAAGTAGCCATAAATGGATGAGGACACACCCCAGTTTTAACCTGGTTTGCCGGTCATCATCATGGGTCAGAAAATCAGCAGGGTCTCTAAAGACTCATTCTCTCTTTAGTCTAATAAAATTATATGTATGTTAATACAAATAAATGTTATCATCATGAAACTCTATTGACACCTAATAGACTGTTTGTTTAACATGGTGTACTGAAAAGAGCTCCAAATAAAATGTTGCCCATCCTCTTTGACGTTATTCTTCTTGCCACTCCACTAGTCAGCTCCACTACTCCACTACTCCAACAGACTCATAAAAGTCATCTTCTTTTCTCATAAATTCAGACTTTTTTGTGGAAAGTGGCGTTTGCATTCTTTTTGTGCCTATGCGTTGTTTATATATCTCACCCCAGGACTGTCAGACTGTCATTACCAGCACTTTCCACCCGCATTACCTGGTTAATGTCCACATTCACCACGCACATGGTCACTGTGTACACTGACAGGTTAATGTGTATGTTAACCATTTCTCTGAATTGACCATGTCAGATGCCTCTGTATGTGAGTTTCTGTTGTCCTTGTACCATGTTTGTCAGTATTTACTGTAAAACACTGGTATGTTGTCAATATGTCTCTTTGCCACTGCCACAGAGGCAAATGCTGTACTTTTATTACACTCAAGTTCACTACAATTATAGTGAATCAATAAAGATAATGTGATATTCTATTGATCCCCAAAGGGAAATTCTCTTTTTGCTTATCCCATTTCAGGGCGGTCAGAGCAAAGGATGCTGTGCAGAGCAGCACCCCTGGAGCTGGTAGGGATTCAGTGTCCTGCTCAAGGACATTTCGGCAGGGCACACAAGAGCTTGAACCTGAATCCTCCATTAGTTAAAGTACCTTCAAACATTTAAACATTTAAAACAAGGACATTTATAAAAACACTTTAGAAAAAAATTAATAAAATCACAGTGCAAAAGGAATAAAAGTCATAGTGCAAGTTCACAGTTCTAGACCATTCAATTCTCTGAGACAATGCAGGGATCTGCGAATTGGCGTGTCTTTGTTAGTAGTCTAGCAGCAGCGTTCTGATTGAGCTGTAGCTGTCTGAGTATCTTTTTAGGGAGACCTGAAAGAAGTCCATTACAATAGTCTAGCCTACTGGTAATAAAGGTGAGAATGAGTTTTTCTAGGTCTTGTTGTGACATGAGTCCTCTGAGCCTTGCTATGTTTTTAAGATGATAGTAGGCTGATTTTGTTACAAACTTGATGTGGCTGTTAAAATTGAGAAAGGAGTCTGTAATAACGCCAAGATTTCTGGCTTGGTCTTTGGTTTTTAAAGACAGGGATGTACTGACTTTCAGCCTTTCTTCTTTGGCACCAAAGACAATTCTCTCAGTCTTGTCTTTATTTAGGAAGTTCTGGCACATCCAGTCATTGACTTGCTTAATGCATTGGCACAGTAAGTCTATGGGACGATAGTCATTTGGCTATATGTAGATTTGGGTGTCGTCCGCGTATCAGTGGTAGGCAATACTATTATTTTCGCATAGTTTGGCCTAGCGGGAGCATGGAAGTGATTGGAAAGTGTGTGTGTGTGTGTGTGTGTGTGCGTAGGTGTGAGTGCATGTGCCAACCTTGCGTTCTTTGTCTCCATATTCCAGGCCCAGTGTATCCATGGCGCGGACGATGGCAGCCAGAGATTGGATGGTGTTGCTATAAACGACTGGCTTGTACTGCTTTACATCGTCACCGGAGAACCCGTCCTCATGGATAATCCTAAACACACACACACACACACACACGCACACACGCACGTACACACACAAATTCGCATTAGTCAACAGGTCAAGTAGCTTTTGGGTTTTCTTTGTTCAAATAACAAATGACTCACATAAATAACAACTGCTGATGTACACCTTATACAGACACACAGATTAGTCAAAAGAAAAAGTAACTCCGAGTCACAGACATAAAAATGGAAAAATAGACTTGAGAGTGTGTATGAGTGTGTGTGTGTGTGTGTGGATGGTCTTGTCTACTAGTCTCTAAAGACTTTTTTTCTTTTTCCTTGTGTCTGTCTCCCTCTTGATCTCCCCATACACTAACAAGTCTCAACATGCCCACTGTGTGAGAGAGAGAGAGAGAGAGAGAGAGAGAGATAGAGATAGATAGATAGATAGATAGATAGATAGATAGATAGATAGATAGATAGATATAGATATAGATAGATAAAATGCTCCAACTTAGGTGTAAGGAAATGTCAAGAGATTTCTCTCTCAATAATAATCAGCCCATGGTGGCACCAGAGGCGTCCCACAGCGGTTGGTTTGTTCCTGGGACACATCAACTTTGGGGAGGGTGAGGTTAAGACAGGAAGGAAAAAAGTGTGCAGGAGGGGGCAGGGATTCTCAAGAGGAGAATCCCTTGAGAAGAAGAGAAGAGAAGAGAAGAGAAGAGAAGAGAAGAGAAGAGAAGAGAAGAGAAGGAAATTAAAGTGTTCCTGTTATTATTACTTTCCTCTTATTATTACTCTTGCAGCAAGAGAGAGACAGCGACACGAGTCTGAAGTGGAAAGGGGAAGCGAACTGGTAGAAGGGAGGAGTGGAAGAGATAAAAGAAAAGGAGAGGTTAAAAGGAGACAGAAGGAAAAGGGTGTGGTGGTAAGTATGAGAAGGAGGAAAGTGAGATATAAAAGGGGATAGGTGTGAGGAAGGGGAAGGGGTGGGTGTTTTGAGGGAAAGACGGGTGGGTGAGAGAGGTTAAAAAAAAGGGATGAAGAGTGAGGGCAAGTGAGCGAGAAGGAGAGGCTGGGGCGGGGCAGGGTGGGGTGAGGGGGGTGGGGTCATCACCGGCAGGCTAAGCTGACATTTAGGCACACAGCGCTAACAGCACCCTATCCTGCCGTTTCAAATGTCACACTGTCTTCACTGCAACAAACAAAAGGACACACCGACAGACAGACAGATAGTTAAACAACCAGGCAGACAGACCGGCAAGATGAAAGATCAGACAGACAGACACAGACAGATAGATGTTAGAGAGTTAGACAGGCAGGCAGGCAGACAGACATGTAGACAGGAGGACAGAGGATAGGCAGATAGGCAGGTCGGGGACAACACTGTGAGGCAATTTAGATAGACAGCTTTCCCCAACACTCATTCATTCATTTTCTTTACCCACTTATTCCTATTCAGGGTCAGGGGTGCTGGAGCCTATCCCAGGATGCATTGAGTGGAAAGCAGGGAAACACCCTGAACAGCTTGCCAGTCCATCACAGAGCGAACACAGATAGACAAACTGACTCACATTCATACCTCATGAGAAATTAAGAGTCTCTAATCCAGAGTTGCATGTCTTTGGACTGTGGGAGGAAACCGGAGCACCCAGTGGAAACCCACACGAACACAGGGAGAACATGCAAACTCCACACAGAAAGGACCCGGACCGGGAATCAACCTGCTTGCGTTGACAGTGTTCACCGCTGAACCACCCTTCCTCTAACAAATACAACCATTTCCATCACACTTCATTCTAGCACAATTGTCAATCTCCATCCCTGCTGAAGGCAGTACAGCCCATCTCTGTTACCCCATATCCCATACCATACAGTCTATCCCATGCACCAGTGCCTTTCCTGTTATTATTACTCTTGAAGTGAGCCTTGGCGTTATTGTCGCTCTTCCCTCCTGACACCACGGCAGACCATTCTCCAGCCTGGCACAACTTGGCAGTCAGAGCCTGCCGCCTATTAGAGCCAGGGGCTGGACTGGTTTTGGGTAACACTTGTGCCCTCAGTAGCTAGGCCGTTATCTATTTTTAAATAGATAATTCGCAAATATTAAATTAACTGGACGTGTGAATGCTTCGAGGTCAGAGCAAAGGGACATTTTTCTCATCTTTCCGCTTCGTCTGACATGACGTGAATGCAGCAGCAGCAAGTTCACGGCCGTTCTCTGGGGTTTGTCAAAAGGCATTCTGGGAAATGTAGAAGTAGACAAGGCAGGATGAAGTATAGTGCATACAATAAAAGGTAAATAAAACAAAATAACTCCTGGAATGAATTGAATGAATGAACATCACAGATTGATGATATATAATCAGTGTAAGAAAATCTGAGGGTGGAATTTTCCTGTCAGCTATTAAGACATTTTGAACAATAGAATATTTTATTAATATTAATAATGTCCAATTCTTGATATTAGATTAGAACGCCAATCATTTGACTTCATTTGATTTTTACAAAAGTTGTCTACAAAAAATGTCTTCAGCCTAACACGCCATTTGAAAATACCTTGAAAAATCTCAATACCCATCACAAAAGCATCAAGCAGTAGTAATGCAGGGCTGATGCAGCATAAAAGCATGAAGCAGAACTTGTATGTGTATTTAACACATTTTACTGACCTGAGCGTTGACCCGAGGAGATAAAAGGCGTGCACTGATTAATCACCACAGAATGTGTATCCAAACCACTCAAGAAGGCTTAGGCGATTTCCCAAGACCCTTAAGAAAATAACCCTAAATCCAATTTGATCCAAATCCGTCATCAAACTGCAGCTGAATAAAACTCCCTGTGAGGAAAACGCACTGTGAAACCAAACAAAAACTGCAGAACATGAATGCTACCCTTAACTGCAGAGAAAGTCAAGTGCAACTACACAGAAGAGCACATAATTCAGTAATTCAGCACAATGAAACGATGAATTACCTGCACCTACAGAGGGCACAAAATCCACCTCCTAATTCCTGCTGCCATAACGTCAAATAAAATCCATGTTGGAAACTACAATGTGTGAATCATCCGTCCTATTATGTAGAGATGATGGTGGTTCTGATTCTGTGCCATACAACTGAATGAATGCACCCTGAGTTTGCCTCACGCTGTATAAAACGATTAAGATTCTTCCAACAACATGCCAGTCTCAAACACTTTGGTGGGATTTAATCTCTGACATTCTCTCTTCCTCTCACACGTGTACACACACACACACACACACACACACACATATAAACACACACTGCTATCGCCGTCTCTGTTATCTACCTGGTAGTATCAAGTTCAAACAAAAACACCTCTGCAGCTGTGCGCGGTGCACTGTGTGTTAGTGTGTGTATCTGAGCATTTGACACATATATGTGTATGTAAGTGTAAGTGTGTATGCGTGTGCTCATGTGTGTGTGTGTGTGTGTGTGTGTGTGTGTTTGTTTTGAGGACAGCACAGTCTCAGGTGGTATAATGTTTCAGATCAATCAGGCAGCCTGCCAGTCCTTTATAAATACATCAGGCCGTCAGTGACTTTCAGACAGCCCCTGCAAACACAGGGCCATAGCATAGATCTATATGGACCAGTAACTGGGAGGGGCCCCTAATCTGTTTAATGTTAGGAACTGCTAAACTTTCACGCAATAATTAGATGTAGAATCAAAGCAGTGTGTGTATAAATGTACACTGATGTCTCACAGTGGATTAGTGATTTCTACTTCCTTTCTGGAGCTGATGGTCAGCCTTTACTTTCCCTCCATCCCCTGAATGTTCACTGAAAGAAAGAAAAAACCCACTGAATTTGCAAATTTGTGCCTACGATTTCTTGACTCTGACAAGGTCTCGACACACTTAAGAATGATGATGACAGATGAAAGTGTTTCTGAGAGAGCCGCCGATGGATCGCCCATGAAAAGCGACATTCAAGCTTAGTTCATTTGATTTATTTTCTATTTTCGTTCATTATGCTGTGCAGAGTAAAGAAAACATAATGCAGCATTTGTTCAAGAGGTCTCTGAAACGGCACTTGGCTCGGAAGTGTCTACTGAAACCAAGACTAATGAAATTCTTGGAAACAGCAAGCAGATCCCGGCCATATTAATGAAATTCTTTTCATTAGGATGGCAGCTCTTCTAGGTGACTTCTAGGAGCACTGATTGGAAACATGAAAGCATATGTTTCAGTACTCAGACTATGGGCAGTATGTCTATATCACATCACAGCAAATAATAGAGATATAATAAGGGGGGAGCGATAATAGTTTCTATAATAAAGGTCTTAATTGAGTAATGTGTCAGGTTTATCACAGATTGGATTTGTTTTCTGACGTGTTGCATGTGACTCTTGGTATCAGGCTGACTTCACAGTGTATAACTTCACTGTGCATGCTCCAAAATCAAATCTATTTAAAATGAATGCATTTAAAATGTGTGCTCAGCCAACGTGCCCCAAGTAAATAAAGATACAATCTAGTATAGTTGACGTTGTGGAGAAAATTAATGATACAGTGGGCGGAATGTCTCTATCATAAAGGTGGTCGATATATGCAATACCTTTTCTCTCTGACCCCAGAGAGCTTGTGTGTGTGTGTGTGTGTGTGTGTGTGTAAAAATGAGTAGAGAGAGAATGAAAGAGGCAGACAGAAAGAAAGAAAAAAAGAAAGAAAGAACAAAAGAAAGAAAGAAAGAAAGAAAGAAGACACAGGTACAAAAGAATCAGGGAAATAGAGACAGCAGAAAAAAGAAAGATGAGAAATTAGATAAAGCAAAGTAAGATTTAATATTGGCGCTGTAGAAAGCAATCATTAGAGGTGTGTGTGTGTGTGTGTGTGTGTGTGTGTGTGTGTGTGTGTGTGAATTGGGCTGGCCTGCTGACGTGAGCTTTCATGCATGAGGACCTTTTCTCATTACCCCCTCTCCAAGCCCTTCTGTCAGCAAAAAGAGAGCTGTGTGTGTGTGTGTGTGTGTGTGGGTGTGTGTGTGTGTGTGTGCGTGCGTACGTGCTGTCCCATAGCTTTGGCACAAGCTGAACGGTGACCTGAAACATAATTTAGTTTCACACTGTGCCAGACAGATGGACAGGGGGACGGACATATGGGCAATTAAACAATAGTATTCCATGATATCACTATGTGGTAGCCATCTTGGAAGGCAGATAACAGGTGTTTAGTCTAACAACAGGTGTCCATAAACAACCAATAGCCACAGTCAATGATCAGTATTTGTGGTGTTCAGTCATGCTTTTTCTATAAAAAAAAAAACTAAAAAGAGAATAAACAAATATAATAAATAAAATAAATACATTTTGAATAAATAAAGCAAAAAAAAAAAAATCAAGTGCCCTCAGTCCTAACAATTACAGGGGGAAAAAACCCTCTAATACCCGGAGATAGTGCCTTATGTTTGAAAATGATTGTAAGGATCAACAGACAGACAAATCTGAGAGGAATTTACATCGTAGGTTGTTTAGTGCAGCTGATAAGTGCTCAACTATCCAACAGTAGCAGTGTCTGTGACTGAAGAACGAAGGACAACAATGCATTGCTCAGGACTGGAAAAGAGGGAGGACTTTGTAGGCCCATATAAGAGTATATGTGCTGCACACACACACACACACACACACACGCACACACACACAACTAATCAAACACAAGAACATGCCTGCCTCTCTCCCTTCTCTCTCAC
This sequence comes from Hoplostethus atlanticus, assembly GCA_034670405.1. Classification (NCBI taxonomy): domain Eukaryota; kingdom Metazoa; phylum Chordata; class Actinopteri; order Trachichthyiformes; family Trachichthyidae; genus Hoplostethus; species Hoplostethus atlanticus. The sequence continues at coordinate 16,459,663 of JAXDDX010000001.1, forward strand.
CTCTTTCTCCAATGATCCCTCACCCTCGTATTTTTATCCTGACACCTACTCATGTGAACACGCACACAACTCTGTGTGATTGGTTCTTTATCTCTGTTCTGCATTGTTGTTAGCTAACACCCTTTGTCCTGACAGACAGACACACACACACACACACACACACACACACACACACTCACTACTCTGTGTGATTCTTTATCGCTATATGCTGTATGCATGCACTTTCTCTCTGCGGTTTATGTCAACAGAGCTCTTAGTTGTGACAAAGTGCACACTTTGTCAACACTGCCGTACAGGGTTACTTATAAACTGTGTGTGTGTGTGTGTGTGTGTGTGTGTGTGTGTGTGTGTGTGTGTGTGTTTGGGAGAGAGATAGAGCAAGTGCAAGAGTGCAGGAGAGAGAGAGAGGGTCTAAACATGTGTTGGGTGATAATGGGTATGAGAGAGAGAGGTAGAGAGAAAGAAGAAACAGAAAAAGAAGCTATAAATAACCTATGGTTACACAACCCCCACTCTGACCAACATACACACACACACACACACACACACACACACACGGTGCTCATCAGCTGCTCTGTTGGTGGGCTCCAATCACCTCCAGTTGCACCTTGAGGTCAAGCAGCAACATCCTGAACACACTTGCACTCACACACTGGGCTTGATATCTCTGTTCTGTTGCTGCAGTTTAGAAACACCCTTTCTTAAAAACACATACACTACTCTTAGGCCATTTAGCTGAGCGACTCACAGTGAGTGAGTTTGTAGGGGTCCAGTGGTTTGCACAAAATTATATTAATAATGTGATTTTTACTGATCCCTGTAGGAAAATCCCCTTTATGGGTCTTTCTGCTCACTGTGCCTCCCTGCTGCTTCAGGTTATGACTATTGATGGACATATTGGCTGTTGCAGGGATTGAACTACTGGCCCACATCTATGGTTATCTAAGACTGTCATGGTTATTTGTATTGGTATACATGTATTTGTCCCTTCCTGTACATATCCCAAGCAGGCACGCAATTTTCAACTCAAATCCTCAATCTTGGGATTAAGAGTCTAATGCTGTACTGACTGAGCTAGTCATGCTTGTCTGTTGTTGTAAGTTTCAACATGTCACATTACTTGAGTAGCTTTCGCCAGTCATTTTTAATTTTTAAGAGTAATATTAAAAATCTAATACTTTTAGTACCACCAGCTTTTTAAATAAATCATAATAGAGTAGAAAGTATTTTTTTAAGCAACAAACTTTGAGCAGCCATTATTTGCCTGTGTACAACCACTGCAACAAAAAAATCCAAATATCACAGATCCAATGAAAGCAAACTGGTGTGCCACGTGGATTGCTAAATCCGTTATCATGTGCATGAAGGCAGGAAGAACACCTGAACGTCTGATATAAAGTGGCCCATCAACTGGCTGATGATGGTGACTAATTTGGCTGAGCAGACAAGTGGGAGTAGGCCCCTCCACAAAAGTGTCCTGATGTTGCTATCAGCACTACACCTGAAGTTGCCCCTGCTGGGAATAGCATGTTGGCCAGGTCCTGTTTTTTCCTGAACCCACACTGACTCTGACAGTAATGCCTCTGTGATGTGATGTTGTCAGTCAGTCTTTGTAGCATCAAATTTGTCTGCCAGGACCTTGCCGGCAACACCAAGGAGGATGGCCGAGTGGTTAGTGAGGTTGTCACTCAACCATGTCATTTGATCCCTCGTGAGGCCATATTGGCTGAAGTATCCCTGAAAAGATATTTAACCCCTCCCTGCTCCGGAGGTGCTGCGCTAGCTGGCTGACCTTTCATCTCAATCAGAGTGCAATGGCCTTGACTTGCCACCCTTGTTCTTGTAGACACTAATGACATTTGCATCCCTCGGTTGTGAGGGGGGTGAAGCATCGATGGCGAGTCATTGTGTTGAGGATCCTTTCTTCACTTGTTCAGCAAGGGCGTTACAGGAACTATACGCAACCCTGCGCGAACACAGGAAGACAGGAGTGCTAAATAATTACAGTTCAGTCTTACATCAGGGGAGACCTCATTAAATCTGTCTGCCATTGTCTCTCCGTTTGACTGTCACAAGTTATCCCTCCCTCCCTCTCTGCCCTGTCACGTCCTCTTTTATCCCTTATTCCTGTCTCCCTCTCTCTCTCTCTCTATCTGTATCTCTTTCACTCACCCTCTTCCTGGTCCTCTCTCTGTCACACTCTCTCCCACTCACTGCCATGTTCTCTTTCTCTCACTCACACTCCTCATTCCTTTTCTCACTGACACTCTCTCCCCTCTTGCTACCTACAGTATCTTCTTGTATCTAGCTTGTCTCTCCTTTCCTTTCCCTACCCTTATTTTTTCTACCCTCCCTTTCTCCACCTCTCCTATCCTATTCTCTCTCCTTTTGTCCACTTCTCTTCTCCCTTCTTCCCTCCCTTGTCCTTCTCTTCTTCAATCTTCCTCCCCTCCTCTCCTCCCTTCTCAATTCCCCTGCCTTCTCTCCCAACTTCTCACCTCCCTTCCTCTCACTTCTTCTCCTCTTCTTTGTTCCATCTGCAATTCGCTATTAATTAAAAAGCAGAAAGAGTTGACACACAACACCCCCCTCCCTCTCTCCCCCGGTGATCGGCTTCCTCTGGGACACACACACACACACACACACACACACACACACACACACACACACACAGGTGCTCACCTGACAGAGCTTAGTGCGACAGTTGCGGTGAGTGCAGTGTCATAACCGTTGTCTAATTAACACTTAGGTACCAACAGCTGCACGTCAAGTCACGCCCCAAAGCCTTGCATTGAAAAATGTCACGTCACTGAGGGTTCAATAAGTATTCTTTTTTGTCTGTTGTGATTCAGTTTTTACTTGTGGGAAGGTCACATTGATGGCAAAAAATATTTTTCTATTTATTTGACCAGAAAAGCTGGCAGCTGGCGGCATTGGCCTTCACGCACCACATGAAAATGCAGAGATGAGCTGGTTAAATGGACGGGATACACACTCATAGATTCATGCTACATGCGCCACTTTGTGAATGCAAAAATTGAAAAAAGAAAACATAAAACAATATATTTGACCAGTTTTTAAGTCTCATTTGTTCAAAATAATCTGGCACCACAACTGAAAACTCTGCATTGCACAAACAAGGAAACACTGGAGATGAGATTTTAAAGATGTATTATTTAGTATAGTAGAAAAGCATGCATCTCTCCAGTAAAGGCTGCTGTCTCAAAGCTGTTTAAAAATCTGTGGGTGATGTACTGACATGTTAGCGGACATAAAGAGAGACTAGTAGCAATGCTAACCAGTTGGCAGTATATTCACAAGTACCTGTGACTCTATGAGCAGTTGATAATATCGCTAACATGGCCTGTATAATGTAACATGTGCTCTGTTACAGACAATATGGGTCAATGAGGGACAAAGTGATTGATGAATGGAAAGGCATGTGTAGAGACAGAGGTGAGCCAAGGACAGATAGATGGACGGATTGATGGATACATGAAAGAGAGTGAGAAAGAAGCACAGGTTTAATGAGGGCAGTGCGGACACAAGGCCGGGACGCTCCTGCCTTCCTGTGGATCAATTTTAATTACTTACGAGGAGGCATGCAAAATGGCCGCAGATGGAAGCCGAGTCATCAAGCGCAAACAAACGAATGGGGTCTGACCGAATTCCAGCGGCCCAACTCTTTTAGATGGATGGCTCTGGCGAGGCTGAGCTGCAGTAAAACATCCATTAACCCTGGCGTTTATGTGCCTCATCAGCGGAGAGCATCCAGTGCTTGTTAGCAGGAGGCTAATACTAGATAGCCCATGTTTTATGCTACTGTATGTACTCTATTCTATTCTTCAAAACGTAAATAGAAGCTGCCATTAATGCAATTAATTTATTTTCAATTACTACTTAACAGAATGGGCAGCTTATCCACAGCTTACAGAAGATCCACTTTCTGAATTGACTGAATCAAAAGCAATAATCATAACATCAATGCTGTATGTGTCTGAACGTGTGCATATGTGTTACACTGTACTGACAGCTCTGTCCTCACTAGGTTTGTTACAGACCCAAATAAACAAACATGCATTCAAACACACACACACACACACACACACACACTACAAACCCAGCCATCATCAGCTGACTGACTCAGTTGAGTGCAGTCACTAAAACAAGACTCCATTGTCTCTCGGTAAACTTAACTAACCTGCAACCTACCAAAGTAGCACACAAACACACACACACAACCACAACAACACGTGTGCGCAAAAGCATATAAAGGAACACACACTCTTAACTGTATACAAGTGTATGTACACGCACACTCACACACACATTGCACACACATACACACAATTTCCTCCCACAAAAGGCCTTTGTTTTCCACAAGAAGCCCTGATCACCACATGGACCCCACACACACACACACACACACACACACACACACACTCACAAAGTCATATTGACCTGGTCTCATATAAATGTGCAGACTGAGAGAGACAGGGAGAGAGATGGCTTTTAGCATAAAACTGTAAACATGCAAACAAGCTTGAGAGAACAAAGAGTGAGGAAAAAGAGAAAGAGGGAGGTAGAGAAAGAAAAATATATATTAACAGCAACAGTCATGTGTACCACCAGTCACCAAGTTGCTAATATGGCTTGGCAGGGCACATACTACATGAATTTACACACCATCTGAGACTGAGAAAGGTGGAAAACTGTAGATCTGAAGATGGCAGAAATGGAAACAACATAAACTGTGGCTGGAGGAGGATTTCTGTCTTCAGGGCCTTGATCATTTTCAGGGGCAGGATTTGGGACTCAATGTAGATGGACCAAACTGCAATCAGTAGTCATGGGAGGTGGGATTGGCAACTGGGACTATTTCTCTAAATTCTTACTATTGTTCAAAAGAGGTCATGCCATAGCTGATCATTTTGATAATTTGAACAGTCTTAGCGCAGTGAGTCTACTTTTTCTACTGATTTAGTAAGAGGAGACTTCCTATTTTACAATTGTGGTACTCATCAGTTAGAGATGCATTTTCAACAAAACTTCCTAAATGCTCTTGGTGGTAGCTTTTAGCAAACAAAGTTGCCTCGCACATCGATGATGCCTCCAAATGTTGCACGTGTGATGATCTTTAAATGGCGCGGATTAACCTTTAAAACTCAAAGCAACAATTAAGCGTCGCTAACTAAAACGGGTGCTGCTCACAACTTTCAGGTTTCAGCCTTGACGCTGCCAATAACCTTTGGGTGGGAATGTGGGGGGGAGGGGGGGTGGCAGACAGGGAGAGACAAATAGACTGAGAGAGAATCTGACTGTAAACACACTTTGACTG